>MU228089.1:1032125-1051140 GCA_018584345.1 Thuja plicata | reverse complement strand
GAATTTAATTAGTAAGTTTAAATATTTGAATTTAAACTATAGGAAATTGAGTTTAATTAATCAATTAATGGTAATTAATCATTTAAAGCTATTTAATTAAATAAAATTAATTATTTAATTAATTTTGAGAATTTGATTAGATGATTTGGGGAATGAATTTAGAGGAAAATATATGATTAATTAATGATTAAAAACCCATTAATTAATAAATGAAAATTAGTGTTTTTAATGTAAAGTCGCAAGCCTCTCCATTTTAGGGTGTCTACAGTTTGTATACAGTTCATGCACATATGATATGCAAGCTTAGGATGGAGTTTGTTAATAAATATTTTGATAAGATGTTGCTCAGGGGGTTGATAGGACAACCATGTAGTAAGCCCTTGCTAGTGCTGAAGGTAATCGGCTAGGCTCTCTCCATTTTTTTTGGAATTACATAAATCAAGGAGGGAGAGTTCATTCTCTACGTTGTGCATGCATTGGGCCACAAACTTCTCAGATAGTTCAGCGAAAGTAGAAAATGTGCCATAGGGGATTTTGTAGAACCACTCAAGAGTGGTCCCTCCTAAGCTTTTGGTAAATAGTCTCATGAGAAAATTATTGCTATAGGCCACTTCTTGGCATGCCATGTAGAATTCTTTCACATGGATCATAGGTTCTCCCTTCCCCCAATATTTATCAAATTTGGGTGTCTCAAAGTGCTTGGGGAAGGGTATTGCAGTGATAGATTGATCAAACGGGTTAGGAAACACCTCTTCAACTTGAATTTTTTAGCCTCAGTCCCTTCTTTTAGCTCTTTGACAGCGTTCTTCATTTCCTCCCATCCATGATTGATTTTTGGGGGTGGATTATTAGCCCTGGTTGCATTGGTTCCCTGAATCTGATATGGGTCAAATGGTGAATATGGGGGATTCTGTGGGGGATATTATGGTGTTTAATATGACGGTTTTTGGTCAACATATATGGGCTAGTGTGGTGGAAGCTACGGCTGAGGGGAATATTGCAGTGGAGGAGGTGGTGGTGCTTGATAGGGTTGTCGCAACTATTTTAAGTATGCTTGTATTTGCTGAGGCATTGGATAAATGGGATGAGGCTATTGCACACCTTCATAGGGTGGAGGATAGGTGTTCTATGGTGGAATGCCCCCAATGGTTGTAGCGAGGTAAGTAGTGTTGCTGGGAACACTAAATTGTTGTGGTGCTGGAATGGTTTGTGATGCAGCAGAAGATGGCATGGCTAGGTAGTTGGCAGAATGAGTTTTTTGCTGCTGCGTTGGTTACAGGATAGTGTGCATGTTAGTGAAAGGATTAGTAAGCTATTGTAGTGGTTGTGCCATGAAGGGATTTTCCCCTGCATTTGTGGTTGTGGCTACTGGGTAGTTTGGATGATTAGTTGTGCTACTACGAAGGGGTTGGTGTGTTGTTGTGGTGCTTGAGATGTGAATGGATTGGCATTTTGTTGCTGTTGTTGTTGTTGTTGTTGGGCTGGTTGCTAGATAGCTTATTGTTGTTGGATTTGTTGCTCCTATTGGATATGTTGTTGCTAGATTAGTTTCTATTGTTGGATAGGTTTTTGCTGCTAGATAGGTGGGATAGGAATTTGTGTTATGGTGAAGGAATTGGTAGATGTTTGTGGCATGGGAGGATTTGGGTTGAATTGCATTTGAGGCAAAAATGCTTGCATATGTTGCAGTTGCATTTCTAGTGGAGTGGGGAAGGTGGACCCTTACAAAAATAAGGGTTGGTTATAAGCATTGGTAGGTGGCATGCATGTGGTGAAGTGAGTTTGCTATTGTGGGTATACGATAGAAGAGAAAGGTGGAACAGGCATCGAGATTTGGATGCTTTGATGCTGTGAATTGGTTGTTATACTCTGAATGGGCTGAGTGGGGATGGGTGGAATAATGGTTTGTTGGGTTCTGAATAGTGGTGGTGGGAATTGTGCTACAAATGTTGGGAATTCTTTTGAAAGTGGAGCGGTTGTGGACTAAGGAGGTGCATGTGCTTGCAAAGCGATAGGGAGTATTATTTGTGCTACTGATGTTGGATCAAGAGGCGGGGCTATCAAGGTAGATGAAGGTGTCATGTGCATGATGGAGGGTGGGATGGAAGGTTGGACTACTTGTGTGATAAGAGTTCCCATCTGTAGAGCTCACTAAAGTGGATCAAAAACTTCATTTCTAGTGGGATGATAATGTTCCCCTAGAAGTGCCATAGGTTGTGTGACAAGTGTGGGTATAATCCAATGTGGGAGTTGAAGTCCTTGTTAATGAATGTCTAAGAATACTTGACTGCTATTATGTCCGCTCATAACAGTCACCATGTTGACATGCCCTGGATGATTGATAAATGTCTCTATGGTACTCATGGTGGGATTCTCATTAGTATCTACCTAGATATGCTCAATTTGTTCATTGGAATGAGGTGCATAGGTGACCATGGTGTTAGTGTGGTCAATTGTGGGATTAGATGAACTAGACACAAGATTAGGGTCCATGTCCTTCCTCTTCTTAGTGGCTCATGTAATAGGTGGTATGAAATTACTACCCCAAGGGGATATGAGATGTAAGATGTAATGCAAGGATGTGCTTAGAAAGCTAAGGATGATGGTGCTAGGACTAGGATTTTAGACAATGCGTCTAGGATGATGAGTATGATCCTATAAGGACTAAGGATGACTTGATGTATGAAAGGATTAAGGGTTTTTTTCCCTAGTGTAAGATCAAGTGGATGTGATTGTCTACCTAAGACAGACTTGTGGTTTTTGGTGGATGTGATTCTTTGTCAATGCAAACCAACCTGTTGATCAAGGTGAGTAGGTTACAAAGGCAAAGGGGATTATCCTAAACAATGCTTAGTTTAAGGACAATTAAGGATGGGGTTTCGATTAAGATGTAGGTTATAAGAAACTCAAAAGGGGATGCAATACCAAGTGAGGGATGTGATTAAGGATTCTTTGGATAATGCTAGGTTGACTAGGATTGGAATGGATTATGCTAGATTATGCTAGGATGAGTGTGTGATGTGTTTCTAAATATGACAGCCTAAGGGAGGTCCTAAAAAATGCGAGCTAGGTGAGCCTAAGAAGAGGAGGAATGATTGTCTGTTGTGGTAGACCAGCTAGTCATATTGTTCAAATATGATGAAAGTAATGTCTAGATGATACTTTCCCATGAAGCGAGCAACCTTGTTGTTGTATACCACATTGTCAAATTTTTCCTGTGTGTGAGTTTCTTTCTTATTGGAATCAATGATGTGTTGGTATTTGGTAGCCTCTTAGGTTCTATTCTTCTTTTCTTTGTATACGGGAGGAAATGGAGTTTTCACCTTCTTGTGCTTCTTGGAATCGGTCATATCCTATAGAAAAAAGTTTTGATTTTGGATGAGGAATTGAAGGTTTTTTAGGACATATCTCATAAAAGACCAAGTTTTGAAGATGCTGGCATATTCTGAAGCTCACGGTAGTCTACAAAAGGATGGTGTTTTGATGATTTAGAAAAAGTTTGATCTCTATCTAATTTTCAATAGATTTGTTCTATGGAAAGAACCAATTTGATAACAGTCAAATCAGAAAATGAAAGGCATGTGTCTTGAAAACAATCCGACAAGGGACAAAGCAACCTTGAAGGATACAAGCAATTGTGACAAATTTGTTTGTTGGGTATTCCGTTCATGTTTTGGATTTGTCGTTGTTCTTCAAGCACGTCAAACATAATTCTACCTAAGGAATTGGCTTCACATGAAATATTATAGGCCCAGTAGTCCTTCAGCTGACACGACAGTGTCACCCCCAGAAGGGTGCCCATGTTTTTGCCTTTTTCCAGGTATTGCTGTCATCCTACAAAGATCTCTTTCACAACACAATACCCTAGGACACATATGATGGGAATCTTGGAGGGAGATTCTCCCCTCCCCTTGCACTATAATAAATCACCATTCAGAGGTGAATCAGGTAGCTTCTATTCCTAGAGTTCTTAGTAAGGGTCTCTGTTCGATTGTATCCTCTATTTTTGCGCAAGCATGATTCAGGCGTATAGCCCCATAGAGCATCTTGACAAAAATGGTCATGTAAATGTGATTGAGACCATGAGGCCACACTTATGTTAGACATGAGATGACTATAAGTTCAAATTCCAATTGACTCCCGAGGCTTTGGCCCCAAAGAGTAAATTTGATTAACGTAAGTTCGAGTGGTGTGGCTTTGACCTTGTTCTCACGTGGGTCATTCCCGCGAGATTTTTCCCTCAACCAACAAGCCCAACTAAAGGATTAATTTGAAAAACATTGATTGGCGATGAGAGGGGTCTAGATTTATGATTTTCCCACAAGGGGAAAAGAGCATACTCTCCTACCCAATGTTTTTTTCTCCCAAACACTCAAAGCATGTTGTTCTTTCCCAAGGTTACTTTCTAAGTGAAATGTCAAATGAGTCTAGGTTTCTGATTTTCTAATAAAAGAAAATAGCATACTCCCCTATCACTTAACAAGACACTACAAGTGAACCCTTTTATTAATGTGCCTAAGAAAATAAAACTAAGGAAAACACCAAGTTTGTTCCTATCTCCTAGGCAACCTGCAAGACACAAAGTGAGTATTCTTGTTTTTAAAAATTATTTGAGAAATGTCCTGCAAGTCTAACTATTAGTATTTTGAGCTTTTCCAAATATCTGACAAATGATAAAAGGTGATCTGCACAAAGAATTCACTAAAAAAAATGATTTCATTAGCATAAGCTATGAGCTTTTGAAATTGAAAATGAAAGAGTAACTTTGAGCATTTGCACAAACTTTTTTAAGTAGAATATGAATTATTAGCTTACCAATCTGAAAATTTCTCTGAGTCATCTTTCTAGTGCTTTTCAAATCGTGAAAATCAGAGCTTGTATGTGAAAGTTATGGATGTTTTCATGGTTGTGTCTATTTTTGCAGGCAGAGCCGCCTCTGTAGAAGCGGAGATACCTTTATGTGAATCTGAATGTGTTTTTGAGAATAATAAAGGAAATTTTGATAAGGTTTAGGGATGTGGGTCCCACCAGGCGTGCCAGAATGTAGTACGAGGAAATCTTCAACCTGTTGGGAGCAAGCTCAAACATGAGAAGCTATTAGGTTAGCACATATAATTCATGAAATAAGCAAGAACCAATAAGAAATCATCATAACATCATATTGAGCTAAAAAAATCTATTGCACCCTATACTACTTGTTTGATTTTCTCTTTTAGATTGATTGTAGATGTTCTCTCTCAAACACAAATGGAGCAATGCAATGCAACTATGGATGCAAGATTGGTAACAAAGAAGAGATTCAAGAGCTAGTATGAAGAACTCGTCTCAAATCCTTCTCAAATATGATGTCTTAAATTATGGAAATGATATGAAACATACAAGATAAAAACTATGATTCATTATCCATTAGCCTAGCATGTAATTTCTAAATGATTTAAACATAAAAATCATGAAACTAGCAATGAACTTCTAAAACTAAAATAGCATAATAACAATGCAAGAATAAGAGATGCAAATACAAGAGGAGAAGGCCTCTATTTATAGATTTTTAGGAGAGAGTAGAAGGGATTGGATGAGGTGGCACCTGTGTGGCATCCACATAAGAGCCACATAAGGGAAACATAGGCTTGGAAGGGATGGCTATTTTAGAGTCAAACATAGCATTAAATGTTTGAGTGGCTCAAGATATTCAAGTGGGGGACAAATTTGTAAGAGTATTTAAGAGGAATGGGCGGCCATTTTGGAGAGAATTTTCACACATGTATGAGCATTCCATTAGCATTAAAGGGGTTAGGAATCACAATTTTAAGTAGGATCAGAGGATAATCAGGTGGGGAAGTATGCTTAAGAAATGAGGTGATGGGTGTAGAGTAGGAATAGGGTAGGCTTAGGGTAGGCTTCTAGATTGGATTAATAGGTCTCTAGGTAGGGTTTAGATTATAATTCAAATTAGATTTGCATAAATCACAGCTTAGAAGAATTAGGGATATGGAGGATTTTTAATAAATACAAATTTATTAAAAAGGTATTTTATGAGACAAATGTATTTAAATAAAATACATTAGGATAGTATTTAGATTATTGATAAATACTAGCAACAAAACTATTTAATTGATTATTAAATAGTTAAATGAACAAAAGGGAAATTAATATTAATAATAATATTAATATTTTTGGACGTCTACACCTAGGAATAGGGTAGATGTCATTATATAGTTCAAAAAATTAAGATTGATCATTGTAGTGATCTTTTAAGGTAGTGAGCCTTTAAACATGGTTGTAGCCCTTTTGTATTTGACTAGTGATATCTGAAGACATTATATTTTTCTATTAGTATATACGAATAAAAACATGATCTACACCATCAGTTTACACTACACCTATAGACAGGGCACAACACTACCTGACGCCAAGGTTACCTGATACTGCCAAGTATAAAGTATCTTGACAAACACTGTTCAGTGTTATCCGATGACAAAAAGGATAAAGGAACCCGACGAGTAACCAACAATGCAACCCGAAGAAAAAATCAAAGAGTGGAACCCAATAGATGAAGGGAACATGACAATCATTTCAATAAAGGAACACCAACAGACTTTCAGTTCAACCTGACGATCAAGAACCGTTAGTAAGTTACATCCCGCAAAAAGTGGATCTGACTTTCCATGTTAGATAAATCACTAAAGTTTTATATTTATCTTCTTGATTTGTTTTAAATCCATTCTGTGCGGAAAAATAAATGTAATTATTAATATTTTTAATCAGTTTAACTATTTTAAAACATGTAAACTAAAAGATCAAGGTCAACTTGTATACCTTGGATCTAGAGTTAACATTGTAATGCGTGATTCTAGAATAGGTCAAATACTTGTATAAATAAATGTTGAATCAATTGTGGACATGTAGTTCGATGATGATTATAGCCACTAAGAGAATCTAAGGATCAAATAAGAGAATTTATGCAAAAGGACAGAAAAGGATCAATTCAATTTCAAGATCAAGAACACAGGCTACCGACGAGCAGGAAAAGGTATTAATCAATCACTATAGGTGATATTAATATTCTGAGAGCTTTAATGTATATATGATCAGCAATTATAGATTGCATATATTCAGGTCAAACATATTTTACTCATTCTAACAAGTATAGTACACTTAAGAAATCATTTCAAGGAAGGTGGACTTAACAGTCCTATTTTAAATCTCTTAACCAAGTGCACACTTCACTAGTGTTGTTAAAATCTCTTAACAGAGTAGATCTTAATAGGTCTCCATTTTAATAATCCTAATAGGGTAGATCATTAGAAGTGATCAATTTTAATCCTTTACCTGCTCCCTTCCATTCTACAAATAGTGAAGTTTTGTGGGTACCATCCCCACCGCAATTTTTACTTCCTAACAGGAGTTTTCCGCGATATCATATCTTGTGTTGTGTCTATTAATTTCATGAATGTTTCTATGAATGTTGCATATAAGTAAGTTTATGAATTAATACTACATGCATACGAAAGAACATCATATATGGTTAGTAATACTGTAAAGATTGTTTACTAATGGTGAAAGGTTAAAAGTGTTAAAAGTTTTAGAGGTATTGATTCACCCCTCCCCTCTTAGTACTACTTCCCATTAATCCCAACAAGTGGTATCATACCTAAGTCTCTTCTTGGAAAGCTTAAAGGATTAAGAGAAAAGATCATACAATGGAGAAGTACAAACTTGATAAAAATATTGAGAATAAAAAGCTTGAAATTCTGATGTTCCATAAACAGTATAAAGAAGTGAGAATCAAGATGAGAGAGCTGTTGGATGAGAGAAAAGGTATGGAAACTCAGAGAAATGAAAAAAATATCAAGAAGAAGACATTCTAGATTTGTTTGAGTCTTTAGCATGAAATACAAGTAAAGCATCAGATACATCAGAAGAAAATATCACAAATCTAAAGGAGATCAATCAACATCTGAAAGATCAAATAAAGATGTTGCAGATTAGTCAAGAGACCCAAATGGTAAGAATGATTGATGTGATGAGTTCTGCTAGACAAGCTAAAATAGAAAGAACACTAGCTATTGATGATAGGATGAAGATTACAGAGAAGCTACAAGAAAAGGAGTTAGAAATTCAAAGACATGTTGAGCATCACCATGAAATTACAAATCAGATTATTCTTATGAGTCAAGAAGAAAAAATAATGAATATAGAACTCATTGAGAGAGTACATGCTATCGGTGAACTAAGAGAAGAGAATGAAAAACTAAAGCATGAGGTTAGAGTTCAGCAACAACATAATGAAATTATCAGAAAGGATGAAGAAAGCAATAAAAGAATGGACAATTTTCTTGAAGGACAATGAAGAGTCAACAACAAAAACGGTCTAGGCTTTACCAAAAAATGCATAATCATCAAATCAAGCCAATCCAAAGAATGGCTATGAAAATCCAAGACCAAGAAATTTTACATGAAAACACTATGGAAAGAAAGGCCACACATCAAATGTATGCAAAGGAAAAATCAAAGGTATTCCTAAATCTACATCTTCATTCATAGGATTCTTTTATAAATGTAACAAGAAAGGACATAAAGCATATGAATGTAAGTCTAAGATGGATCAAACAAAGAGGGAAACCTACATGGACAAATATTTTCCAACCTACAAAATGAATGGGTACACAAGTCTTGAATGCTAGAAAAAGAAAAGGCAAGCATGGAACCCTAAAGGTCAAGAAACTCCCTATCAACCAAATAGAATCGGTAATCAATATGTATGGGACTACAGTACATGGAAAAATTGTATAGCCTATGGTAGATATGGTCACATTTCTGCAAACTACATGAGAGCATGGACCAAAAGGTCTAGAGGTTGGACAAACCCCGGAATGACATGCTTACACTATCATAAAGTTGGTAATCTCAAAAAGGACTGCAAAGACCGAATGACAAAGACAAGAATATATCCCAATGGAAACACCATTGAAGATATCTGGAGGGCTATAGACAAAATTTAGAGAAAAGATTCAAGCAATAATGGAGCTGGACCAAGAAATGCAAATGGTGACACCCCATCCAATGGATCCTATGGCATCACCATCCCCACTTAAGCTGAACAAGTAAGTATGGAACAACACTACACCAAGTCATATTTTTCATCAGTTCCATTATACAATTGATAGATAGTCAAAATATGCATGAATAAAGATGCATATTATATTAATTGTTATAATTCTAAGAAAACAACCCCATTGGTAAACACATACCAAAAATCATCGGTGAACATAAAGGATGAGCTATCTACACTTACCAAGAATTGTTGGTCAACTCATAAAATGGCTAAGTTACTAATGTAACCTGACACCCATCGGTAATGAAGAAAAGTTATAAAGTTGTCATGATACAACACCGATATCCATCGGTGAAAGAAAAAAGCTTAACAGCTATCCCGAGCATCTTGTCAACACCGACAATGTTAATTGAGAAGTCTTCCCGACGAACTCTGTCTTCATGACCCAATGATTCATTGAGCATTTATCAGACTTAGGGAAAAATTCTATAAATACTCAATGGGATCACTTCATTTCTCACACATGATTTGAGAAGAAAGAGTAGAGAGAAAAGAAAGCATTTAGCAGAGCAACCTCAAATCAATCCAGCGCACTCCAAACAGATCATTCACAAGTTTCACAGATTGAAGTAAGTACCGAGCGCAACAAAGAACTCTGTTATTATTTTCAAGAAATCCCTAAATTTTAAATACGATGCAAACCACTTCAAGAGATGAAAACATTAAGAATGATAAGAAGAATGTGGTTAAGTTGATAAAGAACAACACCTGTGTGGAACCAAAGTACAAAATATTCCTGGAGATTACATTGCAACCCAATGAATCCAGTGCATTTTCAAAAATTCCACCTAGGGTTTTGCTAATAGAGGACATAAGGTCCTACATTCACTGCAAGATTGCTGAAATAGGTGATCTGGAGATAGACCAACCTTACAAGAAGTTGTGTGATGCAAAAGGAAACCTAAAAGAAGAACACAAGCATCTGCAAGTTAAAGGGATAACTAATGCCCTATATTTCCTGAGGGTTTCAAGATTGACAGGATTAGGTTAGTCTTGAGCAAAATGCATGACCATAAGTTGTGGTTAGATGAACCTAAGAAAATCACTAAGGATTTATTGCATGCTGTAACTGGTTATCCCATAACCAACAAGCCTAAAGCACATAAGCATCCCTCCAAGCCGAAAGTTGAAAAACACAAAAAATCTATGTGGGATAATAGAGGTCTCAAGGTAAACACCATCACCAACAAGGAACTAAGGTTTGGTGCATGTGTAACTGGTTACAAGATCTTCCAGGCAAGCAGGCTAAACACTATAGCTTCAACAGCAGTAAGTTCAGCTTACAAGATAATGACAAAGGGAATATAGATGGATCTATGTGAGATCCCATTGAAACAACTTGATGAGAACATGACAACAATCATGTCTACAAAGACAAACACATGTAAGTTCGGTTTAGTTATCATGTGTATATTCTTTTACTTTCAAGAATACTTTCCTTTAGTAGGCAAAGTAAAGTGGGATACTACAAAGCCTGTCACACTGCAAATTAGTGAACTTATCAAGTCACTAGGAGACAATTTTGATTCAATGATGACTGCATACTTCCTTGAATTCAAGGAAAAGATGATGGAAAGAGTGAGGATCTCTGAGAAATTGATTGAGAAAAATAGGGATGAGATATGTTTTATGGTGGATACGGACTTCACTCACATAAAACAGGTTGTACCAAGGACAGCCTGGTTAGCCCCTCTTGACTATGAAATAAACATAGATCAAGCAACCAATGCAATTGATGCATTGATAAATGAGCCACTTGATAGAAAACAACCAAGGTTTGGCACATATGAAGAGGTCAAGTCAAAGATAAAAATAGGCCTAGTAATAAAAAAACCTGTCAACAAGAAGAAAAAAATGGTAAAGAATCTTGAAAAGATTCTATCGGTTAATGAGGAGGAAAAAGAACAAACAGAGGAAACCAAGGAACAAGGTACCATCAGTGAAGGGCAAGATGACAAAAAATCAGATTCTGAGGCAACTGAGTTTGATACACCTCCACCTCCTATAAAGAAACAGAGAACAAGGAGCCAAATAGAAAAAGATACAACACCTCTGAAGAAAGGTCAAGTGAGGACCTATAAGAGGAAGCAGCAGATAGAGAAACAAACTGTGAAGGAAATACCTAAAAAAAGGAGAAAAAGAATGGTCACGACCAAAGCTGACATTGAAGATTCCAAAGAGGATGAGCCATATGTAAGTAAGAAAAGTTTTCTTACTAGAACAATTGATGAAATTACTGAGTCAATTGCTACTACTGGTACAATGACTAATAGGAAAATCAGACAATGGGATAAACTTGAGCTAGAGGACCAAAAAAAAATACAAGATGAAATAATCAGGGAAATGGTCAAGTTCAAATATCTACCAATAGAATTTATAGGGCAAATACCCAAGGAGTTGGGTAATAGAATTTCACAACTATCGTCATATGTTCTACACACGAAAAAGGAAGCAAGGGAGAGGGTACTTGTCACACTTATGCCTCCCAAATAAAAGATGGAAGAGATCAAAGAAATAATGAAGAAGCACTCGAGTAAATTTTTAGCTAAGATTAGAGCTTACAAAGTTCTTGAAGATAAGTTTATAGAACTGGAGAGCATGACCAAGACCAAATGGAGACAACTCTTAGATCACAGAGTCAAGAAGTCGTGAGAATCAATTACTTCTCACCGACTCACCTCATGTAGAGGAGGAGAAAGATAAGGAAAGTACTAAGCACATTGATTTGGATAATGTATATAATGCTAAGCCAATTGACTTAGATAAATTCATGGATGATCTTGACATTCAAGACATCACTCAGTATGATTTTGATGAAGATCCTTAGAAAGAAGATGATGTAATTTTTATATCTCTTAAGGATCAAATAAAGAAACAACCATTGGAGACCCAAGGAACCAAGGACATGGATGTTGTTGATGAACTATGGCCAGACACATCAATAATTGACATCACAGGACTGAAGATGAAGATGTCACTGCTCAACAGGACACAACAGGATCAAACCGATGAGCAGGACACAAATCAAGATGCAGCACAAGTTAGCACTCAGAATAACATGCCAGTATTGATGAAGGAAATAAATCTCCTAGAAGGAAATGAAGAATAATCTGTAGCAGATACAAGCATACCCAAAGACAAGGGTGATGCAGAGACAAAGGACACAACTGATGCACTAAAGGATACAACTATAGAACAAGCTGAAATTGATGATAAAAAAGAATCTACTTATCAGAATAAAGAAGAGGATAAACAAGTAGAAGATGAAAAGTAGAAGGAAAAGGGTGAAGAGGAAAATACACATTCCCATGAGAAGAAAATAAAAGAGAAATCTACAGAGACACCCAAGGTTGATGGGGATACATCTTCACCAAACCGACAGGTGAACTCCTAGTAGAAAACACAAGAAGCATCTTCAAAAAATCCTTCACTGAGCACTTCAGAGAAGACAAATGGACTAGCAATGGTAGTTCATACATCTATGTCCACACAAATCTCAAGGAAGAAGAAGACCAAGAATAAGAATCTAGTTACTATGGATGAAAGCATTGAGATTCTAGTTTGTGATCCCAGGACATTGGATCCAAATGAATTGACAAAGTATACAAGACTTTGTGAAAGTAAAGCCATGCAAGAAAAGTTGAGAAAAGCCACCAACGAAGCTAAGGTACTTGAAATAGTATGAGGAATACTTTAAAAAATTATACCTGACATAGATGTTGATCAAACAGCCCCAATGCTTGATTAATTAGTGGTTCTCACAGATGCAATCACATCTTAGAATATAGATGCTGAGAAGGCTATGGAGGATAGACTTGAAAAGAAATATGAGTTCAAGTTATCTAAGAAGATAAGCCAAGAAGTGGGATTACAAAAGGTAAAGCTATCTAAACTGGTTAGCACAGTAGACCCAATAATCTCAGAAGCTATAACCTTGATACAAAAGTTATGCACATTAGATCAACTCACTAAGGAGTATACTGACAAGATAGCACAAATAGATGTTGATCTTCAAACAAGTGCACAAAGTCTCACAAATAGTGAACAGGTAATCAAATTGCATAATGAGTAGCTTAGGCAAGCTCGAAAGCTGAGACAAGACATCCAAATTGCAGAAGCCAAGTTTAGAGATGAGGTAAATGAGGTTCGAGCTCAACTCTTACCGACACTCTCATTACTACTAGAACATATAACAAAGGCAAGAGAACTAATTGCCACCCCAAAAATGTCTGTCCTAGACAACATTTATGATATGCATGCACGAATAGAGCTAGAGAACATGGCACTAGAACTCCTAAAAGAAAAATGGGAGAAAATGCTCGAAGATATCAAGAACACCCACTCACACATTCTTGACACATTGTAAGTTACACATTTTTTACAACTTATAAGTTGTACATTTTTGTCATGAGTATGAAATAAAAGAGGAAATGATATGTGCAGTCAATCAATAAAAAGGGAAATGAAAGGAAGAAATGATTTGTACTGTCAATCATTTGAAAAAGTAAAGAACAAGGAATGTATAGTATAAAGGCAAGTATACATGTACATATATACTTCTATACCGATGTATACAGTTAGGGGGAGTCATATAATGACAAGGATATATACATGGTGTACATACTAAACACTTTAGAATTATACACATATCATTTTTTGATACTAATGTCAAAGGGGGAGATTGAAGACATTATATTTTTCCATTAGTATATACAAGGAAAAACATGATCTACACCATTGGTTTACACTACACTGACAAACAGGGTACAACACTACCTGATGCCAAGGTTACCCAATACTACCAAGTACAAAGCATCCCAACAAACATTATTCAGTGTTGCCCAATGACAAAAAGGATAAAGGAACCCGACGAGTAACCAACAGTGCAACCCAACGAAACAATCAAACAGTGGAACCCAATAGATGTAGGGAACTCGATAATCATTTCAATGAAGGAACACTGAAAAAATTTCAGTTCAACCCGATGATCAAGAACCGACAGTCAATAACATCCCGCAAAAAGTGGATCTAACTTTCCACGTCAGATAAATCACTGAAGTTTTATATTTAGCTTCTTGATTTGTTTTAAATCCATTATTTGTGGAGAAAGCGATGTAATTATTATTATTTTTAATCAGTTTAACTATTTTAAAACATGCAAACTAAAAGATCAAGGTCAAGTTGTATACCTTGGATCTAGACTTAACATTGTAATGTGTGATTCTAGAATAGGTAAAATACTTGTATAAATAGATGCTCAATCAATTGTGAACATGGTGTTTGATGATGATTGTAGCCATTGAGAGCATCTAAGGATTAGATAAGAGAATTCATGCACGGAACCTGACAATAATTTCAATGAAGGAACATCGACAAAATTTTAGTTCAACCTGATGATCAAGAACTGACAGTCAATAACATCCCGCAAAAAGTGGATCTGACTTTCCACGTCAGATAAATCACTGAAGTTTTATATTTAGCTTCTTGATTTGTTTTAAATCCATTATTTGTGGAGAAAGCAATGTAATTATTATTGTTTTTAATTAGTTTAACTGTTTTAAAACATGCAAACTAAAATATCAAGGTCAAGTTGTATACCTTGGATCTAGAGTTAACATTGTAATGTGTGATTCTAGAATAGGTAAAATACTTGTATAAATAGATGCTCAATCAATTGTGAACATGGTGTTTGATGATGATTGTAGCCACTGAGAGCATCTAAGGATTAGATAAGAGAATTCATGCAGAGGGACAGAAAAGGGTCAATTCAGTTTCAAGAACAAGAACATAGGCTACTGACGAGAAGGAAAAGGTATTAATCAATCACTATAGGTGATATTCATATTCTAAGAGCTTTAATGGATCTGTGATCAGCAGTTATAGATTGCATACAGTCAAATCAAACATATTGTACTCATTCTAACAAGTGTAGTACACTTAAGAAATCCTTTCAAGGAAGGTGGACTTAACAGTCCTATTGTAAATCTCTTAACCAAGTGCACACTTCATTAGTGTTGTTAAAATATCTTAACAGATTAGATCTTAAAAGGTCTCCACTTTAATACTCCTAATAGGGTATATCATCATAAGTGATCAATTGTAAGCCTTTACCAGCTCCCTTCCATTCTGCAGATAGTGAAGTTTTATGGGTGTCATCCCCACCATAATTTTTACTTCCTAACAGGAGTTTTTTGTGATATCATATCTTGTGTTATGTGTCTATTACTTTCATGAATGTTTCTATGAATGTTGCATATAATTAAGTTTATGAATTAATACTACATGCATAAGAAAGAACATCAGATATGGTCGGTAATATAGTAAAGATTGTTTACTAACGATGAAAGGTGAAAAGTGTTAAAAATTTTAGAGGTACTGATCCACCCCTCCCCTCTTAGTACTACTTCCCATTAATCCCAAAAATATCTAGGCACTATCCCTAAATTCATTTCCATTCCCCATTTGTAATATGTGTTACGCTTCTAACAAGGTATACTTCATATTATGGGTTTCATCCCCACCGAGGTTTTTCCCTAAACAAGGTTTCGTCACTAAAAATATTGGTGTTAAGTGTTATGGATGTGTTTTTTTATCTATGTGTGCATGTTTAATTTATTAAATTAGAAATAAGGGTTTTTTAATTTGATTTTTGGAACTACTGTTCACCCCCCTCAATTGTTCACCACCATAATTCTAACAATTGGTATTAGATCCTGGTCTCTTGGAGGAATCTTAATCTCTTGAGGGTGATCCAGGATGACAATTTACAAGAAGGAAAATCTCAGATTTTATAGATCTAGCTACATATTATGGAAGAGTCGCATGATAGTTCATCTCAGATGCATTGATGAAGATTGTTAGAAGATTACCAAGTCAACCCATATTGCTCCTACAACCCCTACTGCTATAAATAAGATAAGGGACACCAAATAAAATAATATAGGAAAAGGAATATTTTTTAGTGCATTGACCTATGCTGAAATGGCAAATGTCATGGAATTAGAGATAGCTAATGAGATTTGGGAGAAGTTTCAGAATTTGTATTAAGTCTAGATAAGGAAGTAAAGGTTTCCAAGTTGTAGAGTTTAAAGGGAAAATATGAATCCACGAAGATGAGTGAAAATAAGAATATTTCCTCTTTCATGCTTAGAGTGAATAAGGTGGTGTGTGCTATAAGATGTGTTGGGGGTACCTTGGAAGAAGAGGAGATTGTTTCTAAGGTGTTAATATTATTTCCTCTGCCTACTTGCACAAAGTTGCAGCTATTGAGGAGATTCAAACATTGATAGTGTATCATCTTAAAATGGAAGAACTTCCATGTTAAGAGAATTTATCCCTCCTTAGGGGATATTTTTTACCTCTACTATATCATTCTCCTATTTCTGCATCATCACAGGCTCCTATGCTGGTTCAAGACCCTGATTGGGCCTCTCCGAGCACCTCCTACCCCACCTGGCATATTTTCCAGGGGTTCTGGCCCCCTGGGTCAAGGTCAACCTCTACCTTGACCTAGGTCAGGGTCAACCTCGACCTTGACCAGGGTCCCCCTTTCAAAACAGGAGGCTTGTCAGCTGTCGGGGGTCATCAAAAATTTAGTTTTCCCACTTTCAGTTCGGCTATTTCAGGTTCTAAAGTGTCGGTTCCTAAATTATATTTAATATAGGTCCTTTTCTAGGGGAATGGGTCTAATTGGAATTTAATTATCCTATGTCGGCCTCCTTAGAATATTGTGCCCTAATTTCATATAAAAGGAAGCCTCTCTCTCTCATTTTCTCTAAGCCTTCTAAGTGCAAAAAGATCTAATCAAGATTTTGTTAAGAAGCAAAAGGTTCAAGCATCCATTTCCAAGCTCTCAAGGTGTTCAAGTTTTCCTCTCAAGCATTCAATTTCTCCATTGAAGATCAAGGATTCAAGCTCTCAAGCCTTTGAAGGTATTAGGTGCAAACATTCAAGATTCATCATTCAAATCCTAGATCTAGCCATCATGGTGGTATGATCTTCCTTCAAGATCCTTTGTGCATCCTCAAGACTTTTTTATCATCTCTTCAAAGTGTATTTCAAGCATAAAATCATGGAGGTTTATGGTTCTTATTGAGTTCATGCTTTCATACTTACATACTTGCATACATTTGAAATACAATTACATATCTATTGACTATCATTGCTTCATTATTAGATTTAATTCTACTACTTGTTAGCATTTTGTACTTTATTGATTTTAAGGTTAATTCCTAAATCGGGGTTTGACCAAGGAAAACCCCTCCCCACAACAAACAATCTCTTTTTTCTTGTAGGTACAGGTTCAGAACAGTTGATTTGAGACTAGATCTGGATACCCTTTTTGGCTTTCTTTCGGATGACATGAACAGATTTTCTGTCAGACCTGTGTAGGTCAGGGTCGACATTACTGGGTCAAGGTTGACATTTGGGGTCAAGGTCAACCTTTTTCATACGATGACATCAGAACGGAAAAATATTTTTGGGTTTTGTTCATCTCTGAGTTCCAGTTCGGGATCAACTGTCAGTTTTTCTAGAAACGGTGTACAGACCTTAGAAATAGCATTCTTTGATCTGCAATATTTCAAGGTTAGTGCATTTCTCCCATTCCTTCAATTACTGTCATATATCATTTCTATACATATAATTAACATAATTTAAGGTATCTCTTTTTTTATTCTCCTTTCCAAATAGTTGATTCATTTGTGCATTAGCCCTTCTTTGGGGTTGCTCAACTTGGATCTCCCATTTGTGCATTTGGGAATAAAAGAGGAACATCTTATCTTCTCCCTAATCACAATTGAAATACACAATCAATACAATTCAATTCAAGCTAAGGAATTCAATACAATTTACACATCAACATATTTCCTATTTCAAACATTACATTTCAAGATAATTAATAGTCTATCAAAACCTTCTTTCTTAACACATTATACATCTTTAATAAACATATCTCTATTTCAATCCCCTTTACATATTATTAAGAAAGAAAAACATCATTTTTTTTCCTTTACATTTTGGTGAACCCGCGATAGAAAACTCCTTCTCTTTGGTGTTAGATTTACATCTTAGATTATAATTTGCAAACACACACTTCTTGCATTATCATCATGAAATTATTTTGGTGTATGACTATTTTCTCATTATCCTTCTTTTAGCCTCACTTTATAGTACCTATGATGTCTATGAGAGTGTCATTCATTTTATCATGTTTGTCAATCTTCATGTTTCACTCGCTTATGCTATTTTAAAATTGACCAATGCTAATCTCCCTACTTTCAAAACTTTAATTAAGGATTTGTGTAGTGGACTTATTGTTCTTTTAGATTATGTGAAGAATTTGGTAGATGATACTCCATTACCTAATCTTCCTAATCCAATCATTTCTAATAATCCTACTCCTATTCTTCCATCTTCCATCCCTAGTTCTTCTCATACTTTTGTTAAGGCTCAAAATATGGTACAGGATGAGGATGTGCAAGAATTTCTATATTTACCTTCTCCTTCTTATCCTATCCATGATGATAATAAAGGGAAATCCAAAGAAACTTCTCCTAAAACCTTTGTGCCACCTTACAAAACATTCTCTCATGAGCATCATAATCAATCATCTCCCATAGATGCTATGCCAGCTAGGTATACTACTGGATACACTATCATAGATAAACAAGGTTATAAGGGTTTAGGGCTTGGTGTTAATGAACATGGCATTAAAAACCCGATCAATGTATCTCCTAAATATGATATGCATGGTATATGTTATTCATCTTCTTAATTTCATGTGGCTGATATTAAATATCGTCCTCCTCTTGATATTATTCTTCCAACACCTACCTTAGATCATCCTAATACTCCTCAAGATGTGGCTAAGAAAGTGTATGTCCAGTTAATGAATTCAAA
>MU228089.1:993437-1031637 GCA_018584345.1 Thuja plicata | reverse complement strand
ACATTATTTTCCTTATAAAGATCTATGTTTTGACCATTGATACCCCCTTATTTGAGAGGTGATTGTCCTAGGTCATTACCTCTTCTTTATTTTGCAAATTATGTTCTTTATAAACTCTTTCCCTTGCATTTTGGTTAGATTTTTCTATCCTTCATTCCAAGATTCCTCATCCTCTTTATTGCAAGGAGCTTGAAAGTTGAGGCTTGTGTCTCTCTTGCTTTTCGAAGATGACATTTTATCCTAAGAACTCCTCTATGGTAGGGCTCTTTTTGATAAGATCTCTTCCTCTTTGAGGATTCTTTTTCCATAAGTGACATATCCATTTCACAATTATCTATGCTCTTGGATGTAAGGGTCAATACTCTTCGCTAAGAATATGGTATACATTGTTGTTTAGCTGGATATCTCCTTACCTTGTGAAGTAGGTATCCTCTTTTCTCTTCCTTATCTTGCCTAATAGGTAGCCATGATAAGGAGGGGGGCATATATAGGGTCCCCCTTGTACTATAGTTTACATTTATTTACATTTTGCAACATGCTAAATCCTTGGAAGGTAATGCACACAAGTTGCTAAATCCTGAAGAGACACATTTTTACTTTTATATTTGCTAAATCCTTGGAAGGTAACGCACATAAGTTGCTAAATCCTGAAAAGATATGCACCCTTTTTTTTTTTAATATGCTAAATCCTCGAAAGGTAACACACATAAGTTGCTAAATCCTGAATGGAAACACATTTTACATTCCATAGTGATACAAGAATGTTGATCTATGGATATTTTCAAAAGCTGTCAGAAGACGCATTTACAATTACAAGCATAGTTTATGGGTGAACCTCTTAGGGGCTCTCCCTTTGGGGTGATTCATAGTAAGGTGGGAATCTTACTAGGTGAGGTAATCACTTTCTCTTCTCTATAGTGTTGTTCTTGTCTTACTTATGTAGTCATGTATGTTTTCTATGATTAATTTCTCTTTACTTCCATATCTTTATGTATTTATGTTGAGTTAGAATCCTTTGTCTAAAGACTCATTTCCTTGACTTAGTGATATTCTATCTCATTGAAATCCACTAGGATCCTTTTCCTCAAACTTTACCGAGAGCACATTCGATTTCCGTACTCCCGCTAAAGTGGGGGCTTAATGTATCATCTTAAAATGGAAGCACTTCCATGTTAAGAGTGTTTAGCCCTCCTTAGGGGAAATTTTTTACCTCTACCATATAATTCTCCTATTTCTGCATCATCTCATGCTTCTGTGCTGGTTCAGGACCCTAATTGGGCCTCTCCGGGCACCTCCTACCCCACCTGGCATATTTTTTAGGGGTTCTAGCCCCCTAGGTTAAGGTTGACCTCGACCTTGACCTAGGTTAAGGTCAACCTCAACCCTAACCTAGGTTAGGGTCAACCACAACACTGACATGGGTCCCCCTTTCAAAACAAGAGGCTTGTCGGCTGCCGGGGGTCATCAAAAATTTAGTTTTCCCGCTTCCGGGTCAGTTGTTTCGGGTTCCGAAGTGTTGATTCCTAAATTATATTTAATATAGGTCCTTTTTTAGAGGAATGGGTCTAATTAGAATTTAATTATCATATGTCGGCCTCCTTAGAAGATTGTACCCTAATTTCATATAAAAGGAAGCCTCTCTCTCTCATTTTCTCTAAGCCTTCTAAGTGCAAAAAGCTCTAATCAAGATTTTGTTAAGAAGCAAAAGGGTCAAGCATCCATTTCCAAGATCTCAAGGTTTTCAAGTTTTCCTCTCAAGAATTCAAGTTCTCCATTGAAGATCAAGGATTCAAGCTCCCAAGCCTTTGAAGGGATTAGGTGCAAACATTCAAGATTCATCATTCAAACCCTAGATCAAGCCATCATGGTGGTATGATCTTCCTTCAAGATCCTTTGTGCATCCTATTAGCTCTTTTTCTTGTAGGAATCAATTAAAACAATAATAAGTATTTAACCCTCTATTCCCAACTCAGATTCATACATGAACAAGGCTAATTAACAAGGATACAAATGTTAGAGTAATAGTCTATCGGGTTATTAATTAAATCATTATGATCTAATTACTAACTCACCTATTCACTCTAGTTGCTTAAGCTAACCTTAGGTTTTCCCTTTTAGGGTTTCATGATTCCTTTTATAAGGATTCACCTCTTAGTTTTCATTACGGAGTTTTTCATCATCACATTGTAATCTAGAAACATATCATTAATATATTGTTTTCTTGAGCACATGATGTCTTCTCTGGATTTTTGGCCTCCATAGCCACTCTTTTTCTCTTCTATCTTGCTTCTATTCTGTGACAGGTTTGCATGCAGGTGATCTTGGGAGATTAGCTTTCAGCCTAATCTTAACATGGTATCAGAGCTCTCCTGCTGCTCGATGTTCTTGTTTTTGTTGAAGCAATCGAGGGTTTGAAGATCTCCAGTGTTTTCTGGCATTTATCTCTGGTTCTGGGGGTCTTTGCTTTTTGGGGCACTTTGGACCAAAACCGACCTCACAGTTGCCTCCAGAAGGCCCAAAAACCCCAGAATCCATATAAGGCACGTCCAGTTTAGACACCGGAGCGTTTGGGGAAATTTTTTTTCCCTACTAGGGCCGTACGGACACATTTTTCAAAAAAAAATTATTAAAAAATGCTTGTTTTTTAATGTTTTTTGGCGTTTAAAAAATGCGGCCAGTGCTATTTGTCGGGCGCCGCCACCGCCGGGCCACCGGCGCTCCACTGCCGCCGGTCGATGGCCGGCCCACCACCCAGCCCACTCCGCGGTCCCCTCCGACTGCACACTGCTCTGCGGCTCTACCAGCCCCTGCTCCTCCCGGCCCTCCGCCACCAGCTGCCTTCCGCAGTCACAAACCGTGCCACTCCGCCCGACGCTTCACGGCCCCCATCACACGGCCTCCGCTCCTCCACTAGTGGCGTGGTGTCTTAAGCCCCTGCGGGCCTTTCCTTTAGGCAGCCGGTCATATGATAGCCCAGGGGCTTCGGCCCAGCCCCTTGAGCGCGCCATGCGCCCGGGGGCCCAAATTTTTTTATCCCCAGGGGCTTATTTTCTCCAATTTGGAGCACTTTTGACCCCCCAAGACTGTTTTCACTCTATCGTGAGCATCCGGGGGTCTTTTTCTGACTTCCATATACCATCGGAAAACTCATTTTGAGCACTTTTCGATGATGGAGGTTAGGGTTTTGGGTTTTGCCATTTTGATAGTGTTTTTTGTTGTCAAAGTCCGATGTCTATTTTTGCCTTCCGGGAGTCATATCTAGCTCATTTGGACTCCATTTTTGGCAAACCAGATATCGTCGAAAAGCTGGTTCAGTGAACTATTTAGTTGCAGGGGTCTTTTTTCCAGATTCTGCTCCAGGTTTTCTCTCCTCTGAGTTTGGCAGTTTATGCACTCTGGTGGATTGCTTGGTTCTACAGGTCCTGGGATCTCTTCTTCTGATTTTCTAGCTCACTCTTCTTTCTGACTTCTAAGCTTGTATGCTTCTTCTGATGCATCTTTATTCTATAAATGCACTGAGATAAAGTGCCTACTTCTATATTTCTGGGATCTTGTACACCTTGTGTGTTTTTGTACTCGCACTCAGTTATAAAGTGCCATGGGGGGTTATGATGATTATGCCATTTTAGGCGCATCCACCTTTGTCAAGTGAGCGTACCTTCCATGATATTAGCCCATGCTATGTGTCGGTGACACTTCCCTTTATCCTGTGTGTGTACTTTTGTTGCACTGTTGGTGTTCCTGGTTCTTCTTCTGCAGATGTATCTGGCATTGCATTTTAGTGTTCCTGTCACCTCTCCCAGTTCAGCATTATGGGGGGGGTTCACCTGTTGGTTCTATTAATGCTTCCTGGTTTGATTGATCAGCTCTTCAGACATTGTCTTCTCTACCTAGTCATCCACTTCAGTGGGGGCTCCAGTAGTCTCTTCTGACAGAGTTTACAGTTCCTTGCTTCGGAGATGCTTCTTGCTCATTCTTGTTCCTCTCTCTGGGACACCTTTCCCTAGATTGAAGGCTTAGTTTCTTTCATCTAGTTCATTTCTTGTACTTGGGTACCTGATCAGGCCTTGTTGCCGGGACCCATCTTTCCTGCTTTCTGTAGTAGTTTCCTAGGTTTTGCTTCTCCCTAAGCTTATCTTAAGGGGGGTTGTTAGATTAATAGTCTATCGGGTTATTAATTAAATCATTATGATCTAATTACTAACTCACCTATTCACTCTAGTTGCTTAAGCTAACCTTAGGTTTTCCCTTTTAGGGTTTCATGATTCCTTTTATAAGGATTCACCTCTTAGTTTTCATTACGGAGTTTTTCATCATCACATTGTAATCTAGAAACATATCATTAATATATTATTTTCTTGAGCACAGGATGTCTTCTCTGGCTTTTTGGCCTCCATAGCCACTCTTTTTCTCTTCTGTCTTGCTTTTATTCTGTGACAGGTTTGCATGCAGGTGATCTTGGGAGATTAGCTTTTAGCCTAATCTTAACAACAAATCCTTCTTCACTTAGGGCTCCACAGACCCAGGCGGGTGTACCTATCTTCAGACTCACTTCTTAATAGTAAACCTTACAGTGCATTAAGAAAATTAATCCTTCTTCTTTTTAAAGTCCCTGGACTTAGGAAGGCTAATCTTATGATTCACTCTTCAAGGAATCAACAAGATGAATTGCATCCTTTGAATACAATCAAACATGAATACTCTTAGAAATAGAAATGTAAAGATTTAATTTGATTTAAAATTGATGATGAGATCTGCTTATCATAATTTAGACCAGTGCCTAATCCTAGGAAAATATTCCAATGAGACATAAATCCACATAAAACTAATTAATAAGAACACAGACAAGATCCCAGATAGAGTGCCTTACAAACTATCTTTTCACTTTCACATCTGTCTATCAGATTTTCATACTAATACCCTACCCTCTGGAATTACTCACAATACTGACTCCTTCCTTGAAAGAAGCTCCTAATTAACTGCATAGTTACCTTATAACCAGCATGTCTAGAATGCCTTACAGACCAAACATACAAAAGCAGGAATAAAAATACAAAAAGACATCACAGATCATAAACTGGAGATTCCACTATATTTCATTAATGTCATTCTACTTCAAAACATTCAAAAAGACCAAAGCTTCCAAAATTAAACCATAATTTGAAGTCTGCTATGCAGCTATGAATTCACCATCCTCTGTTACAATCAGGAGAAAAGAAAGATATAGGAGAAATTGAAAAACCATTTCCTTCACCGACACTTGTCTGCTCCTCAAAAATATTTGCAACTTCTTCTAAGTGAAACTACAAGAAACTAATTTGATCTAGACTCAAATGGTCTGTAAAATCAGATTCCTCATTCTGAGACCTTTCCAGCAATATATGATACTTGGTATTTTGGATACAATTTGCCCCCTGAACCATTAAAAAGAGTCTACCTTCCCGTGCACATTTCCAAATTAAATTTGAAATATTTGTGCCTTTTTCAATAGTCAAACTATTGAATTGAAATATTTTATTTAAAATATGCATACTTTACCTTTTTATCCTTATTTCACCTAGATTTAATAAGCTTGTGACACTTGTCATTCAGGCTTAATGGCTTAATGGGTAGATAGTGTGCATCTTTCCATTAAGCCAAAAGCGAGCCCTTGGATCTTGTTGAAGCTGCTCACCTTTTAACCCACTACCTTTTGTGATGGATTTAACCAAATATTTCAATTAATTCATTATTTCTCCAGGATGCACCAGCATGTGACACTTGTTGCAAGGGCTTAATGGCTTAATGGTTAGATAGTGTGCATCTTTTCATTAAGCCATTAAGCAAACCCTTAGATCTTTTTGAAGTTGCTCACTGGTTAACCCATTTGTTGAAAGAATTTCAAAATAAAAATATTATGAAATCTGCACATCTCACTAGAATGTGCCAAGTGTTACCCTCTGATTGGTTCGTAGGTCCACTTGGCGCTACGTGTCAATTTCTGATTGGTGCCTCTAAACTACATTTGAATTGCGCCACTTGGTGGCTACTAGGCACCACGTGGCATCCTCTGATTTGCTTACTGATCCACTGGGTGCCACTTGTCAATTGTGCCACATGGACCAATGGTTTTGTTGAGTTTTTTTAAGCTTTATGTGTATTTTTGACCAAAATTAAGGTGGGGCCCACCGCATGTATTGAGCCTTCCAGATGGCCAAGAGTCCCACCAAGAGCCTTTGTGCTTCTTATTTATTAAGTAAGTAAGCACCTTTGTATATAAATATAAAGAAAACTCATCACCCACTGAATGTGGGATAATGCTTGCACAACATTTCAAAGATTTTTCAAACATTATACATGTTCCAGTGTTGTTTTTACCCATTCTCCATGAATGTGCTTATAAATGTCTTGAAGAATTCTCAGCCCCCTTCTCACATCACTGCGTAGAGAAATGTTCATAGTTGAAAATGAAATCACAATGCATCCTTCATTATCCACGCAAGAAACCATGCATTTGATGTGTATGCAGCTTCCGGTGGACTGGTGTTTCCTCCAGGCTGCGCAATCCATTAATGAATCACAACTTGCAATGATTTGTATTGCTTGAAAGTTTCTAAAGATTTATATAAAAATCCTTTTTGTGCACAATTTGGCTTTACATCTACCAATAGCATTTTTTGTGATCCATTTTAACAATTTCAAACTTAAATCCGCCAGTGCATTTGCCTTTGGAAGTTTTAACTCCCTCCATTCAAAATTGCGCAGTGACATTTGAACTTCCAAGCAACCTTTCATCCTCCACACACTGGCTATTTCTTAGTTAACTTCATTTCATTCTTGTATTGCTTGAAAGTTTCCTCCATGCGTTATTGTGTTGCGATGGCTGGGGTTGTAGAACTTGGCTTCTACACCTGCGAATTGCATTTTCTTGAAAGTTTCTAAAGCCTTACAAACAATTTGCGCACCCTTCCTGCACTTCTATGATTTGCATTGGCTGGGAGGACGATGACAACATGTAGGGAGGATGCTGGAAAAGTCATTGAATCTGCTTTACACCAGCAAATCACATTAGTTTGAAACGTTGTTCCCATGCGCTGTTTCCTTGGACTCTTGCGCAGAGGAATGGTTTTACACCCGCGGATTGCATCCTGGAAAGTTTCGAAAGCTCTATCAACAAATCTATTTTAAACATATCCTACAATCATCTCTATTCATGAGATGACATCTCTTCTTCAATTCCTTTTTCAAAGATTACATAAATTCCTTACTTTTCTTTTATCAACTTCAAACAAATTTCTCTTGCTTCTTGTATAAGAGAGTAAATACCAAACGCTATTCCATATGATGTGTTTTCATGAAAGGAATACCCTCTGACTAAAAATAACACATTTTCAGCCACATCCATGATTCTCTCTACAATAGATATCTTAGACATTTCACAAATAGGAATAGAACACATATACTCTAGCTAGCACAATAGCAGCTATCCAAAAAGTAGGGAGACTCAAAAATATTCTCAATATAATGATCTGATAATCCAAGCGCAAGAGTCTCACACTCTTCTTCTTCTTGAAGGCATTAATGAATAGAAACCAGCTCTCTCCATCATTTGAAGCCCTGTGCTAATCAGCTGAACTTAGTTGTATGTGGGTATTAATCATTGATACTATGATTTTGTTTCAATTTCATTTCCTAAGTCTTCCCACTCAAAACCTTCAAAATAATAAGAAGTATCCCCACTCTTTTCCCTTGCAACTTCAATCCTAGAGATTTTAATTTCCATTTTCTCATTTTAAAGTTTTCCACCTTTTAAATCTGCACAAACTGCCAATTCACTTGCATGAGAGTTTCAAAAGCTTACAATATATTAAAATGCAATCACACAGCCTCCTTTCAACTTCATGCACAAACTATGATGGATTATGTGGAAAGAAGACACTTTTAACTCTATACATAGCCTTGAGACCACATGTCTTTGAGGCAAAATTACTCATGTCGAGTGTGTGCTTCCACGTTCTGTATTGATGGATGTTCATACCTCATTTCAACACTCCCATGTGTGTTTTTAATTGAAACATACATTAATGACTGGGATTATAAGTTATTCATGTGCATTATAAATATTTCTTCAAATGGTTCCAGATATGCCACTGATTAGTTGATCGCTCACTTGATTAGCATTGGCCTCTAAATATTCCGCAAATGCGCTGTCTATTTTTTATGACTAATGACATCAAAGATTTGATTGGAAGAGGGCGAATCCCCTGCAATGTTTAAGCAAAGCCTTGAGCACCTCGTGCCTTGAGTTTCCTCTCTTATCCCATCACCCTATGTATAAACCATTGCACAACTCGACCATGAATTATCAAAATGGCGGCCTTCGCAATTCACCTTCAACACTTCTGTGAAATGATCTCATTAATAGCGACTAGCCTCTGGAACTGGCCTTAAAAACTGACAAGATCAAGTAACCAAGACTTGGCGATGGGCACACACATCTTATGATTGGCATTCTTCCATACTGCAAAGAGGAAACTGATGGAACCAAACAGGTGAAAAGATTTTAATCACCCAAGTCGCCTCTTTACAAGTCTGCAAATTACCATGTCCAAGAGCAATAAACTGCATTTGGTTTTGGCTTTGAAAACATGTCAAAAGATCTCCTAAGAATTTGAGCCTCTGGATACTGGAAGTATGTTATATAGATGATACAGATCTAGAAGGGTGCCTCTTGACAATTATCCAAGCACATTTGGAAACCCGTCAAAAGTATCCACTTGAAGATGCAGAGAACTAAAAACATAAGGAATACCAATTTCTGCAAATGGAAAGAAACTTGAAAAGTGTGCAAACAAAACCCTCAAGATCTGAGACTTAGCAAAATTGAAGAAAAGTTTGCCTATAATTCAAGGAAACCATTTTCTTGATGTGACCGATCATGACATTCAAGATATAACCTCACAAACAGGGCCTCCAACCAAGCTATGCAATTGATCTGTATCAAAATGTTAGAAACTGCAAACAGAATCGAATTGCCAAACTGGGAAAACGGATTCATCATGACCTGAAAATCATCAGGATAGAACATTTCCATGCCTAGAATATAGGGGAAATTTCAATTAGCCATTTCACTCAACTGGGTGTGAAATTGTAAAACATCAAAGTAGGTCATTCAGAAATCTGCATTTGACAGTTTGGCACACTGATAGAAATTGCAAATGGAATGGGCTTAGCAAACTGACCAAATGGACTTGTCATGACCTAAAGACAGAGGATAAAAAATTATTTGACCTCTAAAATAGAGTACAAGAGGATTTTTTTCAATTAGGTCACTAGGTCAAAAGTTACAGTCAGTCAAACAGGGCTACTCAGAATTCTGATCAATTACACAATGCATGACAACAGCAAACTACCAACTTTGAGGGGTTTGAAAACTAGTCAAAACATATCGAAATGACTTGGGATTTGAAACATAGGTTCTTTGATACACATAATAAACATACCCAAAGTGGTAGGACATGAAAAATTTATGGGTGCAAGATATTCAAATGCGAACTGGGCCTGTTACAACAAATTGACACAGGCAGAAATGCAGATTTTGACAAGTGCTTAAAACAAGACATCACGAAATAACTCAAAACTTGAAATTAACAAGCTGAGATGTCTTGAAATGCCTAAAAAAGAGTGATAAGCACTTGACATGCATGGTAGACCTCAGAATATCATCAGGGAAAATAGGCTCAAAAAGCACTTTAGGGGGTCAAAATGCAAAATTTTAATATGGTACTTCAAAAACCCTTACTGCTTTTTTCCGTCCCAATAGTGGCTCTGACTATGGACGCGTGCCCCATGCGGGCATGTAAATAACTTTAAGAATCTCATGGTACAGGAGACCACCCAAAAAGAAATTAGACTTTCTCTTTCACTTTCTCTCTCTTCTCCTTTGAAAGTTTTCTCCAAAAATAGGGAACCTCTTTATTGAAAGGAAACACACCACACGACTGAAAGGAAAGAAACTATACAATATGTACATCATTTACAAAAATCCTCAAACATCTCCACAACTGAAATCAATACTTGCCTCTGTCATAAACCTGATTTTCATTTACATTTTCTTGAAGTAAGCTAAAAGTATCATTGATATCAGTTTCACCAATTTCATGTGCATCTTCAATCTCCTTGATTGGAAAAACAAAATAACTCTCTTCATTTTCATAGTGCATATAAAAAATAGACACACTTTCTTCATCTTGTCCACTATGAAAATATACATCAACATGCTCATGAATACTAATATCAAATTCATCCTCATAAACTGACTTATGCATGCTATCAATCGGAAACACAAAGTGTTCAAACTCTACTTCACCAAATGAGTCATATGTGTCATGAATTGGTAACTCACCTTGTGTTTCCAAGCGGCAATCAAATGAGTAATCAGACTTGTATTCACACATGTCATCAACAACAACCTCAGAAATTACTCCACAATTTTCTAGTGTATCCTCACAATCACACACTGAATTAGCAACAACATGAAAGTAATCATCATAAAACTTGTTATCACATGCTGGCTGATTTTCAACAAATACTTGATCATATCTTTCATCACCAAACATGATATTTGCATCATAATCATTGTCACAACTAGAAGAGAAGCAATCTGATTTCTTACTACAGTATAACACTGTATCATCATCAAAATCACAACTAACCAAATCTGAAACTTCATCATGCTCTTCAAAAAGTGGATTGATAATTCCATGCAAAGCTCCTTTGTAAACATTTTGAAAAATTATGGGCTAATCCACATCAACATCCTCATCATACAGCGGGTTAACAAACACCTTGAAACTACTTTCAACATCATGTGTACTTTCAGCATATGAGGAAGAAAAATCACTTACAACTTCATGGCGTTCCTTTGCACAATTAGGTAACTCATCATTATGTGTAATGTATTCTTCAACTACTTCTTTATCCTCATATTGCAATGATGAACTTCCTTCAAAACTATCAACTATAAGTTGATTTATACCATGCAGGGATAAAACATCATTCTCAAATCCGGAAGAAAGAACTTTACCTTCATATTCATGAGAAAACTCACTCCCATCATTGCTCTCTCTTTCCCATGTTGCATCGAACTCATAGGAAGATGGAAAAACACTTTCATTGTCCTCACCTTCACTTGGATAACAAGTTTCAGCCTCATCATCATCACTAGACTGTGGTACATACTGATCACTTTCATTTTCATTTGATGCCCCTTCATGCCATGACATATCAACACTCTTGTTCTTATCACTTGAAACACAACTTTCAGCTTCTTCATTCCTATAAGACTGAGATGCATGTTCTTCAACATCATCATTGGTAACATTCTCAACATAATACAATTCATCAATAGGAGAAGCAACAACTGAAATTACTTCTTGCATTTTGGAAACATCAGGTGAATCAAATTTATCATCTACTATTGTAATATTACAAACACATGTGTTCTTTTCACCAAAAATAGAATCAACTCTTTGTGACAAAGAAGCTTCAACAACACATGTTCTTAAGTTTGAAATTTCAACAACATTATTTGTAACAGTAGGGCATACTACATGCTGATATGAATTTGAAACTTCAACATGACATTCTCTTCCACTTTCAAATGCATCTTGCTGGCAAACACCTCTAGAGAAATGGTTCTTTGTCAGTCCATACTTCATGTTATTTTCAATCTCTATGGCTTCCATGAATGCTTGATGCAAAGTTTTAGGTTCTTTATCCTACAACAAATAGCTCATATCCTTATCAAATGCATCAAAGTAGATAACTACACACACTTGATCATTGGGTCTACAATTTTTAGGGATATCATTATAAACCTTTCCGAATTTGATGTTAAAATTAGGAACTAGTTCTTCATTCTCAATCCTAATTTGTAACAACTTAGTAAATGCATCATGTGCACTTACTCTTTCACCAAATTGCAACATGAAGGCTGAATGCAACTCACTCCAAGAGGATAGAAAACATGTTGGTAAAAAAGAAAACCACTCACAAGCATCATCCCTTAAAGTCTAAACAAACAATTTCATATGAGCATCTTCATGTGCAATCTCAAAATCATCCATCAAATCAACAAACAACTGAATATGTTGACTTGCTGAAACATGTCGTTTCCCACAAAATATTGGCAATTTGTCTCTAATGTCATTAGGAATAACATTGGGAAAACCATGTATGCCATCAAAAAAAATGGCATGTACCTTCTAGTAGAGATAGATCTATTGATACTATTGATGGGCTGCCTACTAGGTGAACTGAAATCCTCCATTCTTCACAGACTCAAGAATTTATTCACCAAAATGAAAATCAGATTTCTATCTTGCAGCATATCTATAATCTCTCCACTAAATTTTACAACAGCATACTTCCATACTTCAAATCAAACATGCTGAAACCTTTTCTTACTAAAGTATGCAACCAAACTCAAAAGTTATCCTACTTTGTGCTGAAACCACTTAATGGAGAACAACCATTTGTATAACTTTCTTTCATGAAAAGATGAAGATTACCTAGACCAGAATTGCAGTGGCTACTCCTTTTTCTTTCTTGACATGAAACATTGCAGATTTACAACCTTTTGTGTAGCTTCATCAGGTTCTTTCTTGGTAGAGTTGCCATCTCCTTATAGAGGAGAACTTTCAAACAACAAAAGCTATTTGCCAAATTCTTTTCAATTCTAGGTTCATTCTAACCAGCAAAGTCACACGGTCCTTTTCTTCCTTTCGCTGCAAATAAAAACACTTCCAGGCTATTCACTCACAAAGATCTGAACATATTTCAGATTCTTTTTCTTGACACTCTTTCTTTATTAGATTTGAATATTGATTCAGCCAAGCGAGGAAACAAACACCTTAAACTTGTTGATCTTAAACATCAAATCACAACTGATAATTAGAAATTACACTGGCACAAAACAACTAGGATTCTTCAAATTTAAACAGTCGCCACCCATAACAAGCATGGGATTAAGATTCACAATCTGATCCTAAAATGAAGCATCAAAAGATTAGCTCCTATGAGCTTTTAAACTTCACTTCTCAGGCAGATTACAATTTTCTGGGGTACTTTGGTATTCAACCTTTAAAGCCAGAGATATTCTGAAAATTTCAATAAGATTTTGTAATCTTTGTCCCCAGTAGAGTCACCATTTTGTTGGCGTCCTCGGATGGGAAAAACTCTTTCTCTGGTAATTATGAATACTTTTCTGCAACTAGATTTTGGGATACCTTTTAAATATGATCTTTAAATAACTTTATCCCCAATAGAGTCACCATTTTGTTAGCTCTTTTTCTTGTAGGAATCAATTAAAACAACAATAAGTGCCTGACCTTCTATTCCAAACTTAGATTCATACATGAACAAGGCTAATTAACAACGATAAAAATATTTCTTCACTTCGGGCTCCATAGACCCAGGCGGGTGTACCTATCTTCAGACTCACTGCTTAATAGTAAACCTTACAGTGGATTAAGGAAATTCATCCTTCTTCTTTTTAAAGTCCCTGGACTTAGGAAGGCTAACCTTATGATTCACTCTTCAAGGAATCAACAAGATGAATTGCATCCTTTGAATATAATCAAACATGAATACTCTCAGAAACATAAATGTAAAGATTTAATTTGATTTAAAATTGATGATGAGAACTGCTTATAAGAATTTAGACCAGTGCCTAATCCCGGGAAAAGAGTCCAATGAGACATAAATCCACAGAAAACTAATTAACAAGAACACAGACAAGATCCCAGATAGAGTGCCTTACAAACTATCTTTTCACTTTCACATCTATCTATCAGATTTTCATACTAATACCCTACCCTCTGGAATTACTCACAAGACTGAATCCTTCCTTGAAGGAAGCTCCTAAGTAACTGCATGGTTACCTTATAACCAGCATGTTTAGAATGCCTTATAGACCAAACATACAAAATTAGGAATAAAAATACAAAAATACATCACAGATCTAAAACTGGAGATTCCACTGTATTTTATTAATGTCATTCTACTTCAAAACATTCAAAAAGACCAAAGCTTCCAAAATTAAACCATAATTTGAAGTCTGCTATGCAGCTGTGAATTCACCTTCCTCTGTTACAATTAGGAGAAAAGAAAGATATAGGAGAAATTGAAAAACCATTTCCTTCACCGACACCTGTTTGCTCCTCAAAAATATCTGCAACTTATTTTAACTAAAACTACAAGAATCTGATTTGATCTGGACTCAAATGGTCTAAAAAATCAGAATCCTCATTCTGAGACCTTTCTGACGATATATGATACTTGATATTTTGGATAAAATTTCCCCCCTGAACCATTAAAAAGAGTTTGCCTTCCCGTGCACATTTCTAGATTAATTTCAAAATATTTATGCCTTTTTCAATAGTCAAACTATTGAATTAAAATATTTTATTTAAAATATGCATACTTTACCTTTTTATCCTTATTTCACCCAGATTTAATAAGCTTGTGACACTTGTCATTTAGGCTTAATGGCTTAATGGTAGATAGTGTGCATCTTTCCATTAAGCCATTAAGCGAGCCCTTAGATCTTGTTGAAGCTGCTCACCTTTTAACCCACTACTTTTTGTGATGGATTAAACCAAATATTTCAATTAATTCATTATTTCTCCAGGATGCACCAGCATGTGACACTTGTTGCAAGGGCTTAATGGCTTAATGGTTAGATAGTGTGCATCTTTACATTAAGCAATTAAGCAAACCCTTAGATCTTGTTGAAGTTGCTCACTAGTTAGCCCATTTGTTGAAAGAATTTCAAAATAAAAATATTATGAAATCTGCACATCTCACCATAATGCACCAAGTGTTACCCTCTGATTGGTCCGCAGGTCCACTTGGTGCCACATGTCAATTTCTTATTGGTGCCTCTGAACTGCATTTGACTTGCGCCACTTGGTGCCTACTAGGCACCATGTGGCATCCTCTGATTTGCTGACTAATCCACTGGGTGCCACTTGTCAGTTGTGCCAGATGGACCAATGGTTCTGTTGAGTTTTTTCTAAGCTTTATGTGTATTCTTGACCAAAATTAAGGTGTGGCCCACTGCATATACTAAGCCTTCTAGCCGGCCAAGAGGCCCACCAAGAGCCTTTGTGCTTCTTATTTATTAAGTAAGCACTTTTGTATATAAATATAAAGAAAACTCATCACCCACTGAATGTGGGATAATGCTTGCACAACATTTCAAAGATTTTTCAAACTTTATACATGTTCCAAGGCTGTTTTTACCCATTCTCCATGAATGTGCTTATAAACATCTTGAAGAATGCTCATCCCCCTTCTCACATCACTACGTAGAGCAATGTTCATAGTTGAAAATGCATTCACAATGCATCCTTCATTATCCACGTAGGACACCAGGCATTTGATGTGTATGCAGCTTCCGGTGGACTGGTATTTCCTGCTTGATTTGTTATAGAGCTTTTAAAATCTCTCCTTCAAAAGCCCCTTTGCGCAACATAGATGCAGGTGTTTGCTGCTATATTGGCCCTTACACCTGCCAATTACATTTTCTTTGAAAGTTACTAAAGTCTTACCAACAAATTGACCCCCATATTGCTGCACAGGGTACCCTCCAGGTTGTGCAATCCATTAATGAATCACAACTTGCAATGATTTGTATTGCTTGAAAGTTTCTAAAGCTTTATATTCAAATCCATTTTGTGCGCAATTTGGCTTTACATCTGCCAATAGCATTTGTTGTGATCCATTTTAACAATTTCAAACTTAAATCCGCCAGTGCATTTGCCTTTGAAAGTTTTAACTCCCTCCATTCAAAACTGCGCAGTGACATTTGAACTTCCAAGAAACCTTTCATCCTCCACACACTAGCTGTTTCTTAGTTAACTTCATATCATTCTTGTATTGCTTGAAATTTTCTTCCGTGCATTATTGTGTTGCGCTGGCTGGGGTTGTAGAACTTGGCTTCTACACCTACGAATTGCATTTGCTTGAAAGTTTCTAAAGCCTTACAAACAATTCGCGCACCCTGTCTACACTTCTACGATTTGCATTGGTTGGGAGGACGATGAAAATAGGTAGGGAGGATGCTGGCAAAGTCATTGAATCTGCTTTACACTAGAAAATCACATTAGTTTGAAACGTTGTTCCCATGCGTTGTTTCCTTGGACTCTTGCGCAGAGGAATGGTTTTACACCCGCGGATTGCATTGCTAGAAAGTTTCAAAAGCTCTATCAACAAATCTGTTTTAAACATATCCTCCAATCATCTCTGTTCATGAGATGGCATATCTTCTTCAATTCCTTTTTCAAAGATTACATAAATTCCTTACTCTTCTTTTATCAACTTCAAACAAATTTCTCTTGCTGCTTGTATAAGAGGGTAAATACAAAATGCTATTCCATATGATGTGTTTTCATGAAAGGAATACCCTCTAACTAAAAATAACATATTTTCAGCCACATCCATGATTCTCTCTACAATAGATATCTCAGACATTTCACAAATAGGAATAGAACACATATACTTTAGCTAGCACAATAGAAGCTATCCAAAAAGTAGGGAGACTCAAAAATATTCCCAATATAATGATCTGATAAACCAAGCGCAAGAGCCTCACACTCTTCTTCTTCTTGAAGGGATTAATGAATAGAAACCAGCTCTCTCCATCATTTGAAGCCCGGTGCTAATCAGCTGAACTTAGTTGTATGTGGGTATTAATCATTGATACTGTGATTTTGTTACAATTTCATTTCCTAAGTCTTTCCACTCAAAACCTTCAAAATAATATGAAGTATCCCTGCTCTTTTCCCTTGCAACTTCAGTCCTAGAGCTTTTAATTTCCATTTTCTCATTTTAAAGTTTACCACCTTTTAAATCTACACAAACTGTCAATTCACTTGCATGAGAGTTTCAAAAGCTTACAATATATTAAAATGCAATCGCGCAACCTCCTTTCAACTTCATGCATAGACTGTGATGGATTATTTGGCAAGAAGACATTTTTAACTCTATACGTAGCCTTGAGACCACATGTCTTTGAGGAAAAATTACTCATGTCGACTGTGTGCTTCCACGTTTTGTATTGATGGATGTTCATACCTCATTTCAATGCTCTCATCTGTGTTTTTAATTGAAACATACATTAATGATTGGGCTTATAAGTTATCCATGTGCATTATAAATATTTCTTCAAATGGTTCCACATACGCCACTGATTAGTTGATCACTCACTTGCTGAGCATTGGCCTCTGAATATTCCATAGATGCGTTGTCTATTTTTTATGACTAATGACATCAAAGATTTGATTGGAAGAGGGTGAATACCCTGCAATGTTTAAGCAAATCCTTGAGCACCTCGTGCCTTGAGTTGCCTCTCTTATCCCGTCACCCTATGTATAAACCATTGTGCAACTCGACCATGAATTATCAAACTGGTGGCCTTCGCAATTCACCTTCAACACTTCTATGAAATGATCTCATTAATAGCGACTAGCCTCTGGAACTGGCCTTAAAAACTGACAAGATCAAGTAACCGGGACTTGGCGATGGGCACACACATCTTATGATTGGCATTCTTCCATACTGAAAAGAGGCAACTGATGGAACCAAACAGGTGAAAAGATTTAATCGCCCAAGTCACCTCGTTACAACAAGTCTGCAAATTACCTTGTCCAAGAGAAATGAACTGCATTTGGTTTCGGCTTTGAAAACATGTCAAAAGATCTCCTGAGAATTTGAGCCTCTGGATACTGGAAGTATGTTATATGGATGATACAGATCTAGAAGGGTGCCTCTTGAAAATTATCCAGGCACATTTGGCAACCCGTCAAAAGTAGCCACTTGAAGATGCAGAGAACTGAAAACATAAGGAATATTGATTTCTGCAAATGGAAAGAAACTTGAAAAGTGTGCAAACAAAACCCTCAGGATCTGAGACTTAGAAAACTTGAAGTAAATTTTTCCTATAATTTAGGGAAACCATTTTCTTGATGTGAACAATCATGAAATTCAAGATATAACCTCGCAAATAGGTCCTCCGACCAAGTTGTGCAACTGATCTGTATCAAAATGTTAGAAACTGCAAACGGAATCGGATTGGCAAACTGGGCAAACGGATTCATCATGACCTAAAAATCATCAGGATAGCACATTTCCATGCCTAGAATATAGGGGAAATTTCAATTATCCATTTCACTCAACTGGGTGTGAAATTTTAAAACCTCAAAGTAGGTCATTCAGAAATTTGCATTTGACAGTTTGGCACACTGATAGAAACTACAAATGGAATGGGCTTAGCAAACTGACCAAATGGACTTGTCATGACCTGAAGACAAAGGAAAAAAATTTATTTGACCTCTAAAATATATTACAAGAGGATTTTTTTCAATTAGGTCACTAGGTCAAAAGTTACAGTCAATCAAACAGGGCTACGCAGAATTTTGATCAATTACACAATGCATGACAACAACAAACTACCAACTTTGAGGGGTTTGAAAACTAGTCAAAACATATCAAAATGACTTGGGATTTGAAACATAGGTTCTTTGATACACATAATAAACATCCCCAAAGTGGTAGGACATGAAACATTTCTAGGTGCAAGATATTCAAATGCGAACTGGGCCTGTTACAACAAATTGACACTTGGGCAGAAATGCAGATTTTGACAAGTGCTTAAAACAAGACAACACGAAATAACTTGAAACTTGAAACTAACGAGCTGAGATGTCTTAAAATGCCTAAAAAAGAGTGATAAGCACTTGACATGCATGGTAGACCTCAGAATTTCATCAGGGAAAATAGGCTCAAAAAGCACTTTAGGGGTTCAAAATGCAAAATTTTAATATGGTACTTCAAAAACCCTTATTGCTTTTTTCAGTCTCAACACATCCTCAAGAATTTTTCATCATCTCTTCAAAGTGGACTTAAATTATACAATCATGGAGGTTTATGGTTCTTATTGATTTCATGCTTTCATACTTACATACTTGCCTACATTTGAAATACAATTACATATCTATTGACTATCATTGCTTCATTATTAGATTCAATTCTACTACTTGTTAACATTCTGTACTTTATTGATTTTAAGGTTAATTCCTAAATCAGGGTTTGACCAAGGCAAACCCCTCCTCCAAAACAAACAATCTCCTTTTTCTTGTAGGTACAGGTTCAGAACAGTTGATTTGAGACTAGATCTGGATACCCTTTTCGGCTTTCTTTCCGACGGCGCGAACATATTTTCTATCGGACCTGTGTAGGTCAGGGTCGACATTACTGGGTTAGGGTTGATATTTTCAGGTCAAGGTCGACCTTTTTCATAATACGACATTAGAATGGAAAAATATTTCTAGGTTTTGTTTGTCTCTGCGTTCTGGTTCGGGATCAACTCTCAATTTTTCCAGAAATGGTCTACAGACCTCAGAAAACAACTTACTTTGATCTGCAATATTTCAAGGTTAGTGCATTTCTCCCATTCCTTCAATTACTGTCATATATCATTTCTATACATATAATTAACAGAATTTAAGGTATCTCCTTTGTTATTCTCCTTTCCAAATAGTTGATTCATTTGTGCATTAGCCCTTCNTTGGGGTTGATCAACTTGGATCTCCCATTTGTGCATTTGGGAATAAAAGAGGAACATCTTATCTTCTCCCTAATCACAATTGCAATACACAATCAATACAATTCAATTCAAGTTAAGGAATTCAATACAATTTACACATCAACATATTTCCTATTTCAAACATTACATTTCAAGATAGTTAATAATCTATCAAACCCTTCTTCCTTAACACATTATACATCTTTAATAAACATATCTCTATTTCAATCCCCTTTACATATTACTAAGAAAGAAAAACATCATGTTTCTTCCTTTACAGATAGATGTAAGAAGAAACAGGTTGGTTGGTATGCTTACTACTTTTGAGCTAAGTGAATTAGATGGTGCATTACCTAAGGTGGAATCTATATTCAAAGCCACTATTTTTGGAAGGGGCAAGAAAATATTTTATTCGGGAGAATGTCCCTCAATGAAATGGTCAAGATATGAGAAAGAGATGAAAGATCTTGAGGAAGAAGTGAGAACTTCAAGATTTGGAAGTGTTGATTGCTAGAAGATCGCCAAAAGGATTTAGTAAGTATAAATTAAATATGGCTCTTAAATATTTTTCATGCAATAAGATAAGAATTTTTGCATCTAGATGTCTGAAAAGAGTTTCTAATTTTAATCCTAATAGACCTAGTCTTTAAAATAAGTAATACTATGTTGTGTATGGAGTAACAAATGATCGATATAATGATGCTAACAAGACTAATGATGAATTTGTATTCATTTCTATAATAGAAGAAGATATTGAACCTATTGTTTCTAGCAGTCATTTTGTTGAGGAGAAAATCCTACTTTCTCTAGTTTTTAAAAAGGATGAATGCGTGATAGACAACAGATGCTCTCATCATATGATTGGTATAAAATGTATGATAGTGGTATTGTGAAGTGGCATGACAATATTGGTGGTATGATTAGAGTTAGAGGTTCTATTTCTTTGGATGGAAACAAAAATACAGATGATGTATTGTATGTGGAAGGTTTGAAACATAATATTATTAGTGTTGGATAGATGGTAGAAAAAGGTTATTACCTACATTTCAAGAATAATAGATGTAAGATATTGAATGACTTTGGGATAGTGATTGCAACAAGATAAAAAAATAAAAGGTAACATATTTCATTTAAATAGTGGTCAAAAAATTAATTTGATTGCTCAAATAGATGAAATTTGGTAATGACATAAAAGGTTCTATCATGTGAACTTTGACAACATTATTGTGATAATTCTAATCATGTTGTTAGAGATCTTCCTAGGATGAAGAAACCTGCTAACACTATTTGCAAATAAGGTTAGTTGGTCAAGGAAACAAAATTTACTTTCCATTCTAAAGTTGAAAATTCAAATGGATTACTAGATCTTGTTCATACTGGTCTATGTGGTCTTTCTAGGATAATAAGTTTTCAAGGTGATAGGTATTTCATGTTTCTCATTGATGATTATTCTAGGATGGTATGGGTAACTTTCTTGAAAGAGAAGTTTGAAGCTCTTAAGAATTTTAAGATCTTTAAGATCATGGTTGAGACTAAGATCGGATTGAAGCTGAAGTGTCTAAGATCATAAAGAGGTGGTTAATTAAAATCCAGTGAGTTCAATTATTTATGTGAAAATCATGGGATAAAGAGATATTTATCTACTCCTAGAAAACCACAACGAAATGGAGTGGTAGAGAGAAAGAATATGTCTATTATTGACACTGCTAGGAGTATGATGCTTAAAGGAAAATTTCCATAGACATTCCAGCAGGAAGTAGTTAGCACTTTAGTATTAACTCTTAATCAGGTACAAATAAAAGGAAGATATTGTTAAGACACCTTATGCGCTATGGTGAGGAAATGTGCCTATATTTAGGTATTTAAAAATATTTGGTAGTAAATGTTATATCAAGAGAGATGAGGATATAGGGAAATTTGATGCAAGAAGTGATGAAGGTATATTTCTTGGGTATTTTACCAAAAGAAAGGCATCTAGGTGCTATAAAAAGAGGTTGGAGAAGATAGTGGGTAAGGGAAAGAAGTTGAGTCTACTTATGGAGGAACTTTCATAATTTTCCAAAATCACAAAATTACGCTCAACAAAATGGGTTCCCGCTTAGAATGAATGGTGTCTCGTTTAGCTTTGAGACCTTGAGTCTAAAATTTAAAAAATGAGATCCCATTTTGAAAAAATAAAATGGGATCCCATTTCGAAACAAATATTAATTTTTAAAGAAAACCTTTTTTCGAGTCATTTATTCGTAATAATTTAAAAAAAAATACAAATGGGGTTGTGTTTACTAAACAAGATCACGTTTCTATGAAAATTGAATTTCAAGCCCGATTTTGGTGTTTTCTTTTGGTTTGGAAAGAGGCTTAAGTAGTCAAACCATAGCCTTAGACCTAGTTTGACCTGCAACTTGAAGGCCCTGCTAGTGTCCATACAAAATAGGGACTTGATAAATATAACTGAAGATGTTTTTGGGGGAACATTTTGAAAAAATAAAAACCCGTTATCGATAGTGGTCTTCTTTCTAGTGGCCATATATTTGTTCTTAGTTTTCCAGGGCTCATTTTGGCCTTCAATTATTTTTGGTTATGGATTTGTGTAGATCTTAGGGGTGGTCTTACCATTTTTGAATCCACTATGGAGGAAGAGGTTTTGTTTGTACATGAGGTTGATGGTAAATATATGTGGTGTTATGATGTAGAGCTTATAGGCTCACTATGTCCTAAAGGACTGACTCTCTCAAATTTTCAAGGAGATCACTTTACTATAGGCTCTACACCTTTTAAAACAACTTCCAACTTCAATATAACATCCAAACTTGATGATTCAAGTTCCTATTTTCGGTTGATTTGGACAATCACTCCCAATGACCCTACTTGGGTACACCAACTTTTTGTAAAACACAAGAGGCTATGTGAATTTTTGGAATGGGGTTGCATCACTTTTTATAGGCCCTATTAATGACCAAAATTACACAAATCCAATACTGGATTTCATTCAAGACTAATTTTTAAGGTACTTCCTTTTTTAGGCACCTATCTTCCTTGTAGCCCTATGCAAACAGTTTTTGGACTACAACTCTTTAATTTCCCAAAAAACTAGGAAAACTAAGGGAAGATTAAGATTCCTTTTAACAATTTAAAAATATCCCCCAACTCGGTAGATAATGACTTAATCATATAGTGCCTAAATAATGATATGCTTGACAGACCTATTTACCCTAATTAGGACTTATTAACAAAAGAAGTACCCAAGGATTGGAGAGAAAAGACTAACCATTGGTTCAGGGATGGTCTACATGTTAAATATACCCCAAATATTCAATCTTAGTTCTTGATGCAACCCCAACATGCCTCTGTCTTCAAATGTTCTTACTGTTCACTAGTTGCCACATTGAGATGTCAGCCCAAAATCAATTTGAACTCCTTCCTTCGACCACCAACCTGCAAAATGATTTTGGAATCTTGTAACACATATAAATTCCCCTCATTTCACCAACTGTCAAATTTTCCCAATGGTGAAATGAGGAGAAATAGTCATCTATTCAAGAAAACCCTAGGTAACTAGGGTTTTCATATAATTTACACCAAAATTCCAATATTTCACGTTCTATAATGAATCAAAGGTTCAAATAAAATTAAAATTAAATTTAATTTGATATAATTTAAAAACCCATTGGTCTTCCACTAATTTGAGTCCTTACAGGGCCATAGAGATCTAGAACAATTCACTTTATGCAGGAAAATGGTTTAATTTTATTGATAATTTCAAAATTTTACATCATCTCTCCTCCACCCACCCATGAGGGCTATTTGAGGATTTTATCCAATGGTTACAACATAATTTCAAACAATGATACATTCAAAGGAAGGTTTACAACCAACTTTTGAAAAAAAAATCATGTCGCCAAAATGTTGCTATGCAACTTTTTATGCAAATGTTGCATTTTTGCATATTTTGCACAAAATGAATAATTGTTGATTGCTCACTTTCCTAGGAGTCACTAATGGACCACACATACCTAAGAAACACCTAAAACACAAAAAAAACACAAATTCAAGATTTATGGATCCTTTGACCATAGTTGACCAAGTGGTTCATAAAGACCAAATCTTGGCACTAGGTCTTACAAATGGATCATTATTGAAGAGAAGAAGTCCTAGATGTTTAGGAAATGTTGAAGATTCCTTTAGGATGTTGGGGCTCTTGTACCATACTCCCCTGGTGAAAGATAACTCAAGTTCTCACTTGAGGTGAGTTGGTCCACAGTGAAGCCATGCTTGAGAATGGCTTGTTCAGTCATCCATGTGGCATCAATATCTGGAAGTCCTTTCCATTTCACTAAGTACTACAATTAGGTGTTATTTATGGTCTTCTTGAGAACCTTTTATTGAAGAATATTATAAAAGGAGAGGTGGACTGGGGGTAATTCATGAATCTAGTCACCTTGTGGTTCATTTCCATCTTCTTGTTCACCTGCAATACCTGCATTCTCTGAAAATTGTTAAGTCAGAAACATTAAAAATTGGACAAATAGAGAGTGTGGATGGCAATGTTATTTCATAAGCATTAGGGCCAAATTTATGAAGAATTGTCTGGGGTCCAATATTATTCATGTGAATTTTTGTATGGGGTCCTTTACGGAGTATTTCCTTTCTCAAGTAAGCCCACCCTTGTCACCTATCTGAAAGTGTACTTCTCTTTTCCTTTTATCTGCTTGTGCTTTATACTTCTATACTGTTTGTTCCAAGTTGTCCTTTACTTGGTCTTGTATATGTTTTATCATGACTACAAGATCTTCTCCCTGAGCACTAGTATGGAAATCATTTGGGACATTTCTGAGCTCCATTGGTCCCCTTGGATGAAGACCATAAATTGTTTGAAATGGTGTTCTACCAGTTGATCTATTGACTGAATCATTGAAAGCACATTATGCTTGCGGTAGAAGGAGATCCCAATTTTTTGCAAATTGTTTTATGAGGCATCTAAGAAGATTTCCCAAGGATCTATTAAACACCTCTATCTAACCATCAATTTGTGGATGGTAGGAAGAACTAAATTGTAAATTTGTGCCCAACTTATTGTGCAATGTCCTCCAAAAATGACCCTAAAACTTTGCATCCCTGTCTGAGACAATAGACTGGGGTAAACCATGTATTTTGAAAATTTCTTTGAAAAATAATTGAGCAATATGTGATGCATCATATGTGCTTTTGCATGGAATAAAGTGTGCCATTTTACTAAAATGATAAACCACTACAAAAATGTTGTCAACTCCCTGTTTAGTCCTTGGTAATCAAATTACAAAATCCATTGATATTGCTTCCCATGGTTTTGAAGGAATAGGTAATGGTTGTTAAATTCCTTGTTTGGTTGAAACACCTTTGAATTTTGGAAAATGACACAAGTTTGAACAAAGTTTCTAACACCATTCTCCATCTTAGGCCAATGGTAGTGTCTTATGACTGCTTCTAATGTCTTATCTAAGCCAAAGTGACCACTCATTCCTCCACAATGTTTTTCTTGGATGATGTTATCCCTCATCAAACACCTATGAATACATATTTAACTACCTTTTAAGAGTAGGCTATCCTATATCAAAAATTCTAAAATATCAGTGTGGTATTTGTCCCCAAGTTTTGTACATACTTCATAAGCTTCACCAAAATCTAGATCATCAATGTAGAGATCCTTTAGAGAAGTTATCCCAATACTCTTGAATTTTATTTCTTGTATTAGGAAAATTATTATGCTTAGTGCATCAACCAATTTATTGGTTGCACACTTTTTATGTTTAATTAAAAATGAGTAGGCTTGGAGTTGTTCCATCCACTTAATGTGTTTGACACTTAACTTGTCTTGGGTGTTTAGATAGCTTAATGCATGGTTTTTTGTAAAAACAAAAAAATCTTTGGGTAGCAGGTAATGCCTCCAATTCCTGAGCATCTACACCATGGCATACAGTTCTAATCCATAAGTGGAGTATCTCCTCTTGGCATCATTTAGTTTTTTCAAGAAGAATGCTATTGGTTTTCCATACTAGCTTAAGATTGCCCCTATAGCCAAGTTACTAGCATCAATCTCTACGTTTGTGAACACTTTGTTAAAATTAGGGAGTGTGAGGATGGGGTACTGTGCTACTCTTGATTTCAAGTACTCAAATGCATTGTTAACCTCCTTAGTCCAAAAAAAATTTATTTTCTTTCCACCCTTAATTGTTTCAAGGATAGGTGCACATACATGACTAAAATTCTTAATGAATTTTCTGTAAAAAGTAGCTAAACCATGAAAAATTCTTACATCACCTTGATTCTTAGGGGGTGGCTAGTTGATAATAGCATCCACTTTTTAGGGATCCATCTTGAGTGTCCCTTGGGTGATTACAAATCCAAAAAATGTGAGTTCCTTTTGCAAAAAGACGCACTTGTCTAGATTGATGAGAATTTTGTGTTCATGAAACCTTTAGATCACCATTTCCAAATGCTTGAGATGATCTTGTAAACTACCACTGAAGATAAAAATGTCATCAAGATAAACAACAAGATATTTTCCATTGTAATCATAAAATAGTTCATTCAGTAACCTCATGATGGTTCAGGGTGCATTACTTAACCCAAATGGCATGACAAGCCATTCATAAATACCCTCTATAGTCTTTAATGTAGTCTTCCATTAATGCCCTCGCTTTATCCTTATCTAATGATACCCAGACTTTAAGTCAATTTTTGAAAAATAACAAGCATTACCCAACTAATCTAGAAGATCCTCAATTATTGGGATGGGAAATATATACTTATTGTTATATTATTTACTTCCCTACAGTCAGTACAGAGCCTCCATGTGTCATATTTCTTGGGGGATAGGACTGATGGGAGTACACAAGGGCTTAAGCTCTTTTTAATCAATCCTTTTTGTAGAAGATCTTTCACTTGGTTTGAAATTTCTGCATTTTAAGTGGGAGTCATCTTGTAGGGGTAATTATTGGTCAAAGAAGCACCATGTACAAATTCAATTTGATGACTTATATCTCTTATGGGTGGGAGGGATGAGGGTAAGTCACTAGCAATAACATCATGGTAAGTTTCAAGAAGTTTATGAACTTCCTTTGGTACCGATTTCTCTTTGTGTACTACTATTATGTCCTTTGGTTTTTGATTCAATTAATATCCTCCCTTATCTGCTCCTTTTATAGTTTCAATTATTTATTTTTCTCCCACAACTATAAAAACTGGCTTTTTTCTGATTTTGTATTACATAGAGGCTTCATGGTGAAAGAGATGTCATTTTGGACAAGGGTGTAGGTATTTTCCTACCATTATGAGTGGCATCCACATCATATTGCCAAGGTCTACCTAGGAGTAGATGACAGACATCCATTTCTACTATGACACATAGAACTCTATCCTTGTAATCACTAATAGAAAACTCTACCCAAGCTTGTTCTTTTATCAATGTTTATTGACCCTTAGTTAACCAAGAAACATTATAAGGATAGGGATGCGGAAATCTCTATTATTTTAAATTTTGAACCATCTCATTAGACATTAAATTTTCAGTAGAACCAGAGTCAGTGATCATTTTACATACCCTTTCATGGATTCTACAATTTTTTCTAAACATTGACTTTCTTTGTGGTGGTTCTTTGCCTTGGGGTATTTGCAGTAGTATTTGTCTCATCATCAAGCATAAGACTTCTTCATGTTCAAGCTCCTTTGATGTATTTCTTTAATTGTCTTCTTGGGTTAATTGTACTCTTCTTTCTCCTTGGTTGTTTGACCCCAAATTTTATGGACATCTAATCCCATGGTGTCCCAACTGGTTACAGTTGAAGCATTTCAAAGGGCCATTGTTTCTTCCAACAAATCTTCCCCTTCCAAAGGGTCTTCTTCCTATATAGTTTCCTTTAGAGCTTGAATCTCCTTGTTCTTTGTTTGTTTGTCTTTGTTCTTCAAAAGGTCTTAAAGACTATCCTCTTCCAAAATAGTTTCCTCTATCCCTAAAGTTTTATTTGATATTGTTACTATTAATGCCCTTTCCTCTATTATTTTGCACATGTCTTCTTCTTAACTTGTCTTCTACTTTCAATGCTAATTGATAGCATTTGTGCACTATCTCTAGTGTGTGAAGACTTAAGTCTTATTGTATTGGGTACTTCAATCCATTAATGTATCTTTCCAACTTCTCTTCTTTTGTCTCCTTTGTGCTAGCCTTCATGCATAATTCGTGAAACTCTTCAGTGTATGTACTCACATCCATATATTTTTGTCTGAGATTTTTCTTCTTCCTATGGAGTTTCACCCCATAGTCTTTAGGAAAATAGGTCTCTCTAACCAAGGTAACCATCATGTTCCATGTTAATATCATACTTTTACCATTCTTCACCCTCTTAGTTTGGATGAAGTTCCACCAATTTAGGGCTCCTCCCTTCAACGTGGACTTTGCAGTCTTGACTCCTTATCTTTCTGGTATATCTTCACATTCCAAGAAACTTGTCAAGGACTCTATCCATTCCATTGTTACATCAGGGTCCATTCTTGGACTGAAAATAGGCAAATATATCTTTCCATCCATAGTTCTTCTCTCCATGGATTTAAGAGAATTTAAGAGGGGTCTCTACTCTATAGGAACTTCTTATTCTTTCTTAGGGGATTCTTCTTCATCCCCTACCTCATCATTTCCAGAGTGTCCATCTGTCCTCTTGTCTATTATGCCCTTGAGTCTTTCCAACTCATCTCTTAAGGCATGATTGTTAGCCCTCATTGCCCTATTATCATCCATTTGTTCCCTGGATAGTTTGGCTAACTCCATGTCAGACATTCTGAGATTGGTTTCTCCATCTCCCTCTAACATTTTGTTTTTCTCCTTAGAAATCTTTACCAAGCTCTGATGCCACTTGATGCAGAGCTTATAGGTTCACTATGTCCTAAAGGACTGAATCTCTCAAATTTTAAAGGAGGTAAATTTAATATAGGCTCTACACCTTTGCAAACAACTTCCAACTTCAATATAACATCCAAACTTGATGATTCAAGTTCCTATTTTGGGTTGATTTAGACAATCACTCCCAATGACCCAACTTGGGTACACCAACTTTTGGTAAAACACAAGAGTTTATTCAAATTTTTGGAATGGGTTTGGATCACTTTGTCTAGGCCCTATTCATAAACAACACGACACAAATCCAATAGTGTATTTCATTCAAGACTATTGTTTATGGTACTTCCCTTTTTAGGCACCTATTTTCCTTGTAGCCCTATGCAGACAGTTTTTGGACTACAACTCTTTACTTTCCCAAAGAACTAGGAAAAATAAGGGAAGATTTAAATACCCTTTAACAAGTTACAAATATCCCCCAACTTGGTAGATAATTATTTAATCATATAGTGCCTAAATACTTATATGCTTGACAGACCTTATTACCCTAATTAGGACTGATTAACAAAGGAAGTACCCAAGGATTGGAGAAAAGAGACTAACCATTGGTTCAGGTATAGTCTCCATGTTAAATGTACCCAAAATATTCAATTTTAGTGTTTGATGTGACCCCAACATGCCTATGTCTTTAAATTCTCTTATTGTTCATTGGTTGTCACATTGAGATGTCAACCAAAAATCAGTTTGAACTCCTTTCGACCACCAACCTACAAAATTCTTTTGGAATCTTGGAACACATGTACATTCCCCTCATTTCACCAACTCTCATATTTTCCCAATGGGGAAATGAGGAAAAATAGTCATTTATTCAGGGAAACCCTAGGTAACTACAGTTTTCAGATAGTTTTCACCAAAATGCCAATATTTCACATTCTATAATGAATCAAAGGTTCAAATCAAATGAAACTAAAATTTAATTTGATCTAATTTAACAACCCATTGGTCGTCCACTAATTTGATTCCATACAGGGTCGTACAGATCTAGAACAATTCACTCTATGCAGGAAAATGGTTCAATTTTATTGATAATTTCTAAATTTTACATCATTTCTCCTCCACCCACCTATGAGCGCTATTTGAGGATTTTCTCCAATGGTTACAACATAATTTCAAACAATGATACATTCAGAGGAAGGTTTACAACCAACTTTTGAAAAAATTGTCATGTCGCCAAAATGTTGCATTTTTGCATATTTTGCACAAAATGAATAATTGTTGGTTTCTCACTTTCATAGGGTTCACTAATAGACCAAATGTAGCTAAGGAATACCTAAAACACAAAAATAACACAAATTCAATATTTATGGATCCTTTGACATAGTTGACCAAGTGGTTCATAAAGACCAAATATTGGCACTAGGTCTTACAAATGGATCATTATTGAAAACAAGAAGTCCTAGATGTTTAGGACATGTTGAAGATTCATTTAGGATGTTGGGGCTCCTGCACCATGTTCTCTCTTTGGTGGTAGCTGGAGAATATGGTTGATGGTAACTTTATGTGGGATAGGTTTGTGGGTGACTCTTTAGCTGGTTTGGGTCTCCTACCTCTACTTTTATTGAGGTGGGCTCCCTCCCTGTTGAGGTGGAAAGGATTTCTCTATAAGGGGGGTTAAACTTCCATTAGTTTTATGTATCTATTTATTGAATGGTCTCTAATACAATTTCAAGTTAAAATATGAAGGTTTGGGAAGCTTCTCAAAACCTCATCGTAAGCTTGCCCCAACCTTGTGGGTTGTGTGTTAAATACCTCTTGATATGTAGTAGACCTTTGAATGTGTTTTGTTATTGATATTTTTGACCTTTGTGTTGTAAGTGGCTAGTTGTGACCTATTTTTATTTAAACAACTATTATAAGGAAGGATACAAACTTTTGAATTAGTGAGTCATTAATGGCTTATAATTGTAAATGCCAAAACCTCTACTAATGTGTCATTTATATTTTTGACGCCTTAGAGTTGTTGTTTTTTAATTCAAAACCCTTTTATGCTACTAATTTTAATATAAAAATAGGGGATACATTTGAGATATGTTATATGTAACATGTTAGAGATAGAGAACATAATATTAGTATAAGTATATATAAGGATATAGAAAGAGAGAAAACCCATATGAATGTACATGAATGATATTTGATAATAAAAATATATCCAAGTCTCATATATAGTATTGTATGGCTTAGGAAGTTTCTATATTTCAATATTTTAGTAACTAGTTAAGGCACTATTAAGATTAACTCATTTTTCCCTTTGTACAACTGAGTCTGGGGTATTAATACAACATGTGAAAATTACTTGGGGCTCAAAACTATGATTTTTGTTCCCAAGTTTTTTTTTTCAGGACTGTAGTTAGGTTATATAAAGGACAATAAGGATATACAAAAAAATTAAAATTGTGAATAGGATAGAGGAGGAAAAAGGATGAAAATTTTTTAACAATTCATAACACTATCTCCTCGGTATCTACCTCTTGAGAGATAGGATTAGACAAAAAGAGGATGGAGAATGGAAGGGGTTATCTTAGAAAGGAATTCCTAAAAGGATGTGACCAGTAATATCAATTAACTAGTAAGTAAAAAGATAAAAGAGTAATGAAATCATAATCAAAACACCCATGGCTAAATGAGATAAGAATAATTTAAGAAAGTCGAGACAAAAAAATTGAACTAAGAAGAAAAGAAAACATGGAAATTTGAAATGGTGAAGAAAAAAGACAAAGGAAGAGTTTTAAGAGTGAAAGAAACACTACATGGGATTGGAAAATTTATAAAAGTAAGGAATGAACATACCAATGAAGGTCCTTATAAGTGTGCCAATTAGGTGAGTGTTTCCAGAAAAGAACAAAGAAAATAAACTAGAGAGGACAAATGGAAGATCCCGTATAAAAGTAAATTGATAGTGGGAAAAGGGAAAAAAAAAAAGAATAACAAGTTTGGACAAGAGCATTGATGAATATATAAAATCTAAAATAAGATTGTTGGGATATTGTAGTATCACAAAGACTTCATGCCTACTGCAACTCTCCAAAAGTTTGGCAATCAAGCAAGATCTAGAAAACATAAAAATTATAGTTAGATGATTGATTTATTGAATTCCTTAAAATTATCACAAAATTCCTAGACATTAAAGGAGAATATTTGGATAAATTATTCAGTAGAAGCATGAAGACATTAAGAAAAGAAATAGAAAAAAATTAAAATCATGTTTAACTTAGGAGAGGAGTTATGTTCACTAACTAATAAAATGTTACCAATAAAAAATAAAATCAAGAGGTATTATAAGGAGTCACAACCCACATAATAGGATCAATATCCTATGACATATTAGAATAGGAGTATATCTATTTTGGAAGTATCATGAAAAGAAGAAACAAGAAGAAAAGAGGAAAAATATATATATTAAATAAAAAATCGTGCAACCTTTTCCTTAACAGGTAAAACAATTACAAAGCTCTACAATAACATTCCACATTCCTAGCTCAAATGCTTGGGACTTAATACAAAGAAACCTAATTATCCTTCCTAAAATATGACAATAATAGGCCTCTTCAAACCCTATCTTACTTCCCTCAATCTCTAGCTTTCCATCCCAGAAAAAAGGACCAAGATCCAACCTAAATACACTACCGCAACCTAACAGGTTGGCGTCAAGATTATATTTCCCAAGAGAAATAAAATGTGTTACCAACTAAATCCTAGTCAGCCTTTGATCAAATATATTTAACCAAAAAATAAATCACAAGGATCAATCATAAAAATACATCGGCCAAATACGTAGCTACATAGGAAATTGAGTCATCAGCACCGTCGATCAAGGAAATCCAACCAAGGATCCAAACACTTATCGGTGCAAGAAAATGAAGAACACATTCTAAACATAGCCAAAGAATCTAGCATAACTTTAAGCATGATTTTCCAAATGAGTTGTGATCATAGGAAAATATTCCTAATGATCTTTAGAACATGAATCTACGATCGGAACCGCCAAGGATTTGTAGAAATTGACCGCAACAAAAAACATTCCAACCGGTGAGTAGGAACAAAAAATTCAAAAGTTTTTGGTTGATGCAATATTTTAATGAACCCAAGATGCTCCTACATCAAGACCTAAGAATTTCTTCAAGATAGTCACTATTTTCTCTTTCACTTATTGAGAATCACCAATCAGTAATATTATAGTTCTTGACTTAGTCTTGAACTTGGGTCTAACTATCTTAAGTGTCTCTTGGATTTCCTCTTTAGACATCTCCGATTGTAATTGGACTAATTTATATTCAATTTCTTCCTTGTCTTCCTTTAAACAGTATGCCACCTAGCTTAAATCTTAGCAAATAGAGATGCATCTATTTTTCCTTGTAATTCAATAAGTGCTTTACTCAAATTGTGCATACTAAACACAATTGCATCTTCAATCTTTCTCTAATATTCTTCATTGAATTTTTCATAGAACTTTCTTACTCCAAAAAGTACACCCTATTTCTTGACTCTTGCAACAATATTGTCAATAGAAATGAACTTACCAAAATCAATATTGTGGATAGATTTTGTGGTAGGGGGTCCAACTACCTTTGATCTTTTTCTACTTTCCTTCATTTTCTTTTGTTCTTCATTGAACTTTGTTGCTTCTTCTTATGCTTCTTCTTGAATCTTCTTAAATCTTTAAGCCTTCTCCTTCTTCCTTTTTCCAGTGGTCTCCTTCACCTTTGTAGGTTCAAGTTGAGTAGGCTTTTCCTTTCTTTTGACTAGAGCGTCTGTAGGAGGAGTGACTTTCTCCTTCTTAATAGTAACTGTGGCACTTCTTTTTTGTCTATAGGTTGGGACACTATCGGATGTAGAAGAAATAAATTCTATATCTTCATCTACTGCTATAGTTATTTATCCATATGTTCCTTCTTTCTCAGCAACATGTTTCACCCTTTCTTTGTTTATGGCTTCTTGTGTAAATCCATTCTTTAATGCAAATTGTCCTACTTCTTTTCTTTTTTTCTTCTCAATGACCGGTTTGGTCAATTTGTTGTGAAATTCCATGCTCTTCTCTTCATAAGTTCCAAATCTAGGATCATTTGGATCTACCAGTCTTGATAGTATATCTTCAACATGTAAGATTACCATATCACCTTCTACTTCATATCCCATGGGCATGGCCCAAGATGTTCTGGGCACTACTGCCTCCATCTAAAGAGTGTCATTATCAACCATAAAATATATATCATCCTTGTATTTCTCAAAAAAATGAGTTGGTATTCTTTCTCTCTGATGTATTCTTCTTTGAAAGTCTTTAAATTAGTCCCAAAATTTCTCATTAAAACTATTACCCAACAATCTAATATATTTCTTCAGTTGAACTACAACCAGTATACCTTCTATCCAATTTATTGTACCAATACTAGGAAAGAAGTTCTGAAAGTAAAATAAAAATCCCATAATAAGTTGGCTAAATTTAAATAATTGCCTATTGTCCTTTCTGATCTTCTTCGTGTTTAGGAATAATTGATCTCTCATCAGAGCACATAGATCATACTCTGTGTTTTCAATCACCATTTTATATGCATTGTAGATTGTAGCAGTGAGAACACTGGTGATCCTACTAGAGTGATAGACCTTGTATCCTATCACCATTGATGATAATCTCACATTTAGGTCAAGGATGTCATTGATAGTCATTTCTCTCTTATCCCACTTTGATTTAGTTAACTATGTGACTACATCTTGTGAGATTGACGTAAGTGTCGGTACTTCACTATTTGCACAAAAACCTATAACTACATGTATAGCCTCCTTAGTGACCTTATGTGGATGGTCTAGCCACATAAGCTATTCATGTACTTAGCTTAACACATATCTAACTTGATCTTCTTCAAACTCATCAGGTAAATTGATCGCGTGAGCGAAAACCTTGTTTGTAACCACTTGGTACTCATCCTTAAATACCATATCACTACACAACTTCTCATACAGTAAAAGAATTTGAGATTCACCTAGATCTTCAAACCTATAGTGAATATATGATTACACATCCTCAATATGCATCACAACATAGGGCATGCTAGATAAGGAACCCTTTGGATCATCTTTAATTGATTTGAAAGGATTTTTATTAAATTCAAGCCTAGGTCTCTTAGTAATCTCTACAATAATTGGTGTATCCATCTTTCAAAAAAAAAATTCAAGCTCAGAAGATCAAATAAATACCTTTCTAATCACCACTTGATGAATATTCAAACCCTTATTGTTTCCTTCACACAATTACTCCAAATCTTCAAACGATCACCTTTAATTATGTCAAAATGCTCAATATTCACCTTTGGTGCTTTGTATCTTCTCTCCAAATTCATAGGTGCACAATAAGACCTAAAAATCATCTTTTATCTACCTTCACTTTATATTATTAATTGCATCATTAATTTCTTGCAAAACATCATATGCCTTCAAAGATCTCATTAGCAATTAACCAAATCTTCATGTGGTTAAACATAACTTCATACTATGCATCAAAACAATCATATGCATCTAAATATGCAAATATAACTTACTACACATGCATCTAGGGTATTTTCAATAGATTCAACAATGTTTTCTCCCCCTAAGTTAATGATGAATTATTTAGATGAAGAATTATCCACACCTGGTGATGATGTGGTATCTTCATATGGTTTGTCTTCACTCTTCTTTGTCCAAATATTCTTCATTTGCTTTCTGTTCTCTTCAACATTCACAATCTTCTTTCCTTTTTTATTGTTTGACTCATTAACTGATTGGTTCATCTTATTGTTCCTTTCTCTACAAAACCTTGCAATGTGTCCTATCTTGTGACAATGAAAACATGTCATACTTGTTGATCTCCAAGCTCCTCAATTATCTCTATTTGTCCTCAATCTATAGTTAACATCTATGTGTCAATAATTGTCACAATGTGAGCATCTGACATTCTACCAGTTCTCATTATGATAAGGACTTGATCGACTGATTTGTGGCCATTTATTGTTCATCCTTTCCCTACACTCATTATCTCTATGTCCATACTTATTGCAATTGTAACAATGACCATGAACAAAACTTGGTATAGAATTAGGTCTAACACTTGGAATACTAGATCTCACATTTTACTTGTAAACATTACCAGAATTTCCAACCTTATGACAATTGAAACAAACTAGTTTATAAGATCTCTTACAAGATTTCTTCGGGGATAATTTGGTGAGGTTTTCTCATCTTTCATGTCCTTCTTGGTTCCAGAGTATTCACCAACTTCATAACTTATGTATCCAAGACCATACTTCTCTCCATTCATTCTCTGATTCTTGATTTTCTCATCAATTTTTGCAAAATTTTCATTAAACTTATTAAGTAAATCATTTGTAGCCTTCAACTCATCTTCCATTTTATCATTTTCTTTCATCATATTTTCATTCTGCCTTAGGGCTTCTTGGTTACCTTCAATATTTTCTTGTATATGTTCATATTTGAATTAGGGATTTATCTTTGGCTTTTAGGGCTTCCTCTGTCATTGTCCTTGCTTCTTCTATAGTCTTCATTTTTTTCATTTCTTCACCTATCTTGATGTACAAGGATTCTAACTCTCTCTCTTTATATTCTTCTTATCTCCATGCAATTTCTTATTCTCCTAGGTTAAAAATTCTAGGGCAGACTTAGATTCCTCAAACCCGCTTTATTTGGATAGTTGATCAATGAGATCTTGTCTCTCAGATAATTTTTGAACAATCTCAGAGATCTTAGCTCTTGATTGCTTGAGTTTCTCCTTTAACTTGTCAATGAACTCTTTTGCATCTTCAAGTTGCCTTTGATATTTCAAACCCTCCATATCTTCCTTAAGGATCCTTCCCAAGTTGCTAGGATTCTTCAAGGGAACTTGGCTCTGATACCAATTGTTAATGTTATAAGGAACTGAGAGGGGGGTGAATCAATGCAACCACATATCTACAAAATCTTTCCAAAAACTTCTAAAATAACCAAAATGCAAAGCTAAATAAAATATAAAATCATAACAAAGCATACATCAATTAAACCAACACAAAGACATAAATATTTTATCATGGAAACCCTTGTTAGAGGTAAAAACCATGGTGGGAATTATCACCCACGTATATCACTAGTGCACAAATAAGATCTTCCCTATTAAGGGAATTACAACAACGCAGTTAAGGACATACTCAGTTAAGAGTATATTTAGCCTAGTTAGAAGCTATTACAAAAGTCTTGTTAGGAACTACCCTATTAAGGGATGGAGGCATTATATTTTACCATTAGTATACACAAGGAAAAACATGATCTACACCATCATTTTACACTACACCAACAGACAGGGCACAACACTACCCGACACCAAGGTTACCCGATACTACCATGTTCAAAGCATCCCGAAAAACACTATTCAATGTTACCCGATGAAAAAAAGGATAAAGGAACCCGACGAGTAAAAACAGTGTAACCAACGGAATAGAAAAGAAAGGAACCTAAAAAATGAAGGGAGCTCAATGATCAGTTCAATGAAGGAACACCAACAGACTTTTAGTTCAACCTAACGACCAAGAACCAACAATCAATTACATCCCGCAAAAAGTGGATCTGACTTTCCACGTTAGATAAAACATTGAAGTTGTATATTTAGCTTCTTGATATTTTTTAAATTCATTATGTGCGAAGGAATAAATGTACTTATTATTGTTTTAATTAGTTTAACTAATTTAAAACATGCAAACTAAAAATCAAGGTCAAGTTTTATACCTTGGATCTAGAGCTAACCTTGTAATGCGTGATTCTAGAATAGGTTAAATACTTGTATAAATAGATGCTCAATCTATTGTGAACATGTTGTTATTCAATGATGATTGTAGCCACTGAGAGCATCTAAGGATCAGACAAGAGAATTAATGTAGAAGAACAGAAAAGGATCAAATAAGTTTCAAGAACAGAACACAGGCTACTAACGAGGAGAGAAAAGGTATTAATCAATAACTATAGGTGATATTCATATTTTGAGAGCTTTAATGGATCTATGATTAGCAATTATAGATTGCATATAGTCAGGTCAACATATTTTACTCATTCTAACAAGTGTAGTACACTTAAGAAATCCTTTCAAGAAAGGTGGACCTAACAATCCTATTGTAAATCTCTTAACCGAGTGCACACTTAAATTAGTGTTTCTAAAGATCTTAACAGAGTAGATCTTAATTGGTCTCCACTTTAATGTAGGATTTTGCAAACATGCAAATCCACAGACCCCGAATACACCTGCATGCAAGAACCTGATACAAAGTAGAAGCACAAATACGAAAAAGCTGAAGAACTCAGAAGTTGCTCAGAAAGTGAGAGCGAAATTATAATCTGAATTAATTACAACAATTACAAAGTTCAACCTTAAAAAGGTGAACGAAACCCTAAAAGGGAAAAAACTAGGAAGCACATTATTAATTAAGAATTAATTAATAATGCACACTAAGAGATGCTTAAGCAACTAGAGTAAAAATGAAATGATACTCTAACACCCCCCCTTAAGCTAAACGCAGGGAGAAAGCAGACCTAGCAAGACTAAGAAAGCAAGAAATGGGTCCCGGCAACAAGGCCTGATCAGGTACCCAATACAAGAAAATCTCTGTAAACCGGAGACAAAGAAGAAAACCCAGTGG
>MU228089.1:979330-991994 GCA_018584345.1 Thuja plicata | reverse complement strand
GTGCATTTTTCAAAGAAAAATGTTTTTTTTGTTTTTTTTTCTTTGAAATCCGTACCGTACGTCCCTTGGAGGCCAGAAAAATTTGCCTGTGCTCCCGGAGACTAAACTGGTCGAGTCTTATGTGATTTTGACTCTCCCGGGCCTTTTGAGCGCAATGGTGGCATCCGTTTCTGCTCAATCTACTCCAGAAGTTTGTACCTCCTTCAAAGTGACAGAAAAACTCCAGAAAACCCCAGAGAGGCTATGACTGACTTCTTCAAATCGCGGCTTCAAATATCTTCAAACCAGACAGCAGCAGGGCGGCTCTAATACCATGTAGGATTTTGCAAACATGCAAATCCACAGACCCTGAATACACCTGCATGCAAGAACCTGATACAAAGTAGAATCACAAATACGAAAAAAGCTAAAGAACTCAGAAGTTGCTCAGAAAGTGAGAGCGAAATTATAATCTGAATTAATTACAACAATTACAAAGTTCAACCTTAAAAAGGTGAACGAAACCCTAAAAGGGAAAAAACTAGGAAGCACATTATTAATTAAGAATTAATTAATAATGCACACTAAGAGACGCTTAAGCAACTAGAGTAAAAATGAAATGATACTCTAACATTTAATACTCCTAACAGGGTAGATCAGCAGAAGTGATCAATTATAAGCCTTTATTGGCTCCCTTCTATTCTGCAAATAGTGAAGTTTTGTGGGTGTCATCCCCATCGTAGTTTTTACTTCCTAACAGGATTTTTCTGCAATATCATATCTTGTGTTAGGTGTTTATTACTTTCATGAATGTTTCTATGAATGTTGCAAACAAACTAAAGATTATGAATTAATATTACTTACATAAGAAGAACATTAGTAATGGTCAGAAATATAATAAAGAATGATTGCTAATGATCATAGGTGAAAAGAGTTAAAAGCTTTAGAGGTACTGATTCACCCCTCCCCTCTTAGTACTACTTCCCATTAATCCCAACAATTGGTATCAGAGCTAAGTCTCTTATTGGAAATCTTAAAGGCTTAAGAGAAAATATCATACAATGGAGAAGTACAAACTTGATAAGAATATTGAGAATAAAAATCTTGAGATACAAATATTCTATGAATAATATAAAGAAGCAAGAGTCAAGATGAGAGAGCTACTGGATGAGAGAAAAGGTATGGCAACTCGGAGCAATGAAAAATATTATCAAGAAGAAGAGATTCCAGATTTCTTTAAATCTTCAGGATAAGATACAAGTAATGCATTAGATACATCAGAAGAGAATGTCACAAGTCTAAAGGAGATCAATCAATATCTGACAGAACAAATAAAGATGCCGCAAATTAGTCAAGAGACCTAGATGGTAAGAATGATTGATGTGATGAGTTCTGCTAGACAAGCTGAAATAGAAAGAACATTAGCTATTGGTAATAGAAGGAAGATTACGGAGAAGCTAAAAGAAAAGGACTTAGAAATTCAAAGACATGTTGAGCATCACCATGAGATTACAAATCAGATTATTCTTATGAGTCAAGAAGAAAACATAATTAATATAGAACTCATTGAAAGAGTACAGGCTATCGGTGAACTAAGAGTAGAAAATGAAAAACTAAAGCATGAGGTTAGAGTTTAGAAACAACATAATGAAATTATCAGAAAGGCTGAAGAAATCAATAAAAGAATGAATGATTTTCTTGAATGATAACGAAGAGTCAACAACAACAATGGTCTAGGCTTTACCAAAAATGGAGAATCATCAAATCAAGCCAATCCAAAGAATGTCTATGAAAATCCAAGACCAAGAAAGCTTACATGAAAACACTATGGAAAGAAAGGCCACACATCAAATGAGTGCAGAGGTAAAATGAAAGGTATTCCTAAATCTACATCTTCATTCATAGGATTCTGTTATAAATGTAACAAGAAGGAGATAAAGCATATGAATGTAAGTCTAAAATAGATCAACCAAAGAAGGAAACCTACATGGACAAATACTATCCTAAATGCAAGATGAATGGGCCCACAACTACTGAATGCTGGAAAAAGAAAAGGCAAACATGGAAGCCTAAAGGTCAAGAAACTCCCTATCAACCAAAGAGAATTGGTAATCAATATGTATGGGACTACAATACTTGGAAAGAGCAAAGAACAATTAAAAGAGCAAAGAACAGGGAATGTATAGTACAGAGGCAAGTATACCTGTACATATACTTATACTATAATGATGTATATAGTCAGGGGGAGTCATATAATGACAAGGATATAGGCATGGTGTACATACTAAACACCTTAGTATTATGCACATATCAGTTTTTGATACTAATTTCAAAGGGGGAGATTGAAGGCATTATATTTTTCCATTGGTATACATAAGGAAAAATATGATCTACACCATCAGTTTACACTACACCGACAGTTAGGGAACAACACTACCTGACGCCAAGGTTACCCGATACTGCTAAGTTCAAAGCATCCTAACAAACACTATTCAATGTTACCCAATGAAAAAAAGGATAAAGGAACCCGACGAGTAACAACAGTGCAACCTGATGGAACAACAAAGAAAGGAACCTGACAAATGAAGGGAACCCAACAATCAATTCAATGAAGTCACGTCGATAGAATTTCAGTTCAACCTGATGACCAAGAACTGAAAGTAAGTTACATCCCACAAAAAGTGGATCTGACTTTCCACGTCAGATAAAACACTGAAGTTGTATATTTAGCTTATTGATTTTTTTTAAATCCATTATGTGCAGAGGAAGCAATGTAATTATTATTATTTTAATTAGTTTAACTGATTTAAAACATGCAAACTAAAGATCATGGTCAAGTTGTATACCTTGGATCTAGAGTTAACTTTGTAATGTGTGATTCTAGAATAGGTAAAATACTTGTATAAATAGATGCTCAATCTATTGTGAACATGTTGTTGTTCGATGATCATTCTAGCCACTGAGAGCATCTAAGGATCGGACAAGAGAATTCATGCTGAAGAACAAAAAAGGATCAAATCAGTTTCAAGAAAATAACACAGGCTACCAATGAGTAGAGAAAAGGTATTAATCAATCACTATCGGTGATATTCATATTTTGAGAGCTTTAATGGATATGTGATAAGAAATTATAGATTGCATACAATCAGGTCAACATATTGTACTCATTCTAACAAGTGTAGTACACTTAAGAAATCCTTTCAAGAAAGGTGAACCTAACAGTCCTATTGTAAATCTCTTAACCGACTGCACACTTAAATCAGTGTTGCTAAAGCTCTTAACAGAGTATATCTTAACCGGTCTCCACTTTAATACTCCTAATAGAGTAGATCATCAGAAGTGATTAATTGTAAGCCTTTACCGATGTGTGTGAGTTAATACACCTTCATGAAATTAGGATTATTAGCTACAATTCTATGGAAAGAAATGACAATTTAATCTAAAGAATTGCAATTAAAATCTATGACATCTCATGGTTCTCTAGCTAGGATTTGCAAGTAGAGCTCTCAGCCTTAATCTCCACTAGTGACCACCTAGAATGAGAAATTTGATAAGTATGCCTAATCTTAGCTCAATATTCTCTAATGATACAAATATGAATCCAAATTCTCATGATATGCTCTCAATTCTAACAATTTGCTCTCAATTACACAAAATAATGCTCAAATGCTCTTAATTTTCCTATAGTGATGATGCTATGCATTCAAATTTTCTAGGATATGATTATGCTTATAAATGGCTCATATTTATAGTAAAATCCCAAGGGTAGGGGGTAGAGTGAATTGACCATGGGTTAATCCCTGGTTGAGTTTGATCCCTCAAATGGTTTCAAATGGGGGGCATTCAAATGGTTGTCCTCAAAGGGTGGGACAAGAAGACAAAATACTCAATTCTCATTGGTTGATCAAATTATGTTGTAAGAAATTAGGATTTATTTAATTTAATCAATTAATTAAATTAGCCATGTAAGGGTGAATAGGTTCATTTTGATTTTTTATTTAAAACTATACAATTAATTGATTAAAATCAATTATATAATTTTGATTAATCGCTTTTAGGCTTGAATTTGATTATTTGATTTCATTATTAATTAATCCTTTGATTTTATTTGATTTAATCCAATTTGATTGATAAATGTCCATTTAATTTTATTTTGATCCATTTTGAAGCATTTTAAGTATTTTGATGAAATTTGTCAAGATTTGCTGATTTTAATGATATTAAGACACCTGGTCAATTTTGGGTGTCTACAAATGCCCCTCTTTGAATTGATGTGCGAAGTGCATTGATTCAAGGAAAACTTGATGTCCGGATGAATATTAGATATTGATTGCTTGATTGATACAAAACCTGATTGATTTGAAACCTTGTTGTGAAACTTGATGCGAAACCCGATGTGAAACCCGATGTGAAACCCTGATGCAAAACTTGATGTGAAACCTAATGCAGAACTCGATGTGAAACTTTGATTTGATGCCCCATTCATAAAAGTTTGAAATTTTCAATGCCCCAGATTTGATATAGACATGATGAAAAATCCTGATTCAAACTTTTGATGTGGATATGATGCCCCCTTAGGAAATGAATCAAGATGATGGTAGATAATTTGGTTGAGTTTAGGAAATTGAGATTCATTTCCCAATAAAATCAATTTGAAAATGCCCCAATCATGAGAGAATATGATGAGAATAGCTATGATTGAGAAAAACATTGTTGATGTTTTTAGATAAGGTGATGATGATCAGATATCACGTGATGTCCGTCATAATCACTTGGTTGATGTTGTATTGATGTCAATCAGATTGGATAGGTTGATGGATTAATTGGATAAATTGATAATTCACTCTCAAGATCTAGAGAGATGAACAAATGGAATGATTTTCCTTCCTCAAGATATAGAGTTAGGAAATTTGATACACTCAAGATAAGAAAACAGATCATAGGATAAATGATTAACATTAGATGATCAATTGGATGATTCGACTGATTGATATTCGATTGGATTGGAATTGATGGGAATATTAATGGTGGGAGGTTGATAGATAGGGGCATTTGATATAATTCAGGTGTAGAGGTAGGTACAGGGAATGAAGATAATTAGGTTTCCCCTAGTTGATCAGATGGTGAAGTTGCCCCTAGGTGAGTAGATGCATAGTGATGATATCCTTGATGTAGCATGTGATCAATTTGATGGATCAGATATTTGAGGACATTGATTAGGACTTTGATGATGTAATCATGATTAACTTCCACCCCCTTCACTTGGAAAGATACTTAAAAAAATGCAATTAATCTATCATGAAAATGCAATGCAATGCAACTAATGGTCACTAGCTTTTTGCGAATGAACTACAAAACAGATATATTTTCATCATTGAGCGTTGTGGGACCGAAAATCAAGTACAACCATCATTAACCACATCATGATGATATGAATGACACTTTTTATCTCTTTTGGTAACCTTTGGGAAAATAGTATAACCCTCACTATTTGAATAACCAACAATGGGAGTATGAATACCGGTTTCATCGGATTCAATGTTGCAAGTGGATTTTGCTATTAAGATATTGAAGATTTAAATAGCCAAGGTATCCTTTTGCGTAAACAAACAAAGGTTAATCCTCCTTCCTATATGAATGTCCTTGATGGTTCTTTGATGACCATGTCATTAGATGAATTCACACAAGTTAAAGAATCTCCCTCCAAACAGTCACACAAAAGCCAAGAAAATATCATGTCTCCCTCATCGCCAATCTAGTCAAAACATCATCGATTAGCTAAAAAGACATGACTCAAAAAAGTTAATGAAAAACTCATCAAAATTTTTAAGTGTGTAGCAATGTATCATGATTTTCAAAAAGAATTCCAAACATTTTGATCATTTAGGGTGTTGTCAATTTTTAATCCTAATAAAATAAGTCAATGAAACTCAAGGATCATGTTGTTGGATCAAACTGTTTAGGGTTGAAAAATGATATCCATCAAAGGTTTCACAATCTCTCTCCTTTGAATCTAAAAATCTGCTTCTATTGTGTGACCAAGATTGTGCACTTTTGAATCTATTTAGTACAAAAATTCATGATTTCCCTCAAGTGATAAATGTGATAAATGTGAAACTTAGGGTAAAATGAGACCTAGAATGTAACAATGCAGTTGAAAGACTTTATTATGACTTATGCACAAATGATGGATGCAATGAGGATATGAACAAATGAGATGGTGAAAAGCAATATGTACAAATGCAATTAGGAAAGACCTAAGGGACAAAAGGCACATGTTTCCAGGTTTTCACCTCTTGGGTTTATTGCTTTTTCTCTTTTTTTTGCTTTTTTTTTGCTACCAAGGCGCCTATTGCTAGGTTTTCACCAAGGCACTTGTCTCTTTTTTTAATTTTTTTTTTGGAATTTTTTTTGAATTTTTAGATTTTACCATCTCTCAAACAAGATCACAGTGGTTTGCCCCCAATGTCTAGAAAGGTATAGGACATAAGATGGATTAGAAATGGAAAGGACATGATGGATGAAATGTGTGAATGTGACCTATAGGACTATCTCCTCAAGATTACCCAAGCTAAGGAAAAAGGATATAGCAATGAGAAGCATGTTTTTGGATAAGAAATGAAAGCCAATAATGCAAGGCTATATAACATGTAGGATAATGACCTAATGTCATCAAAGTGAGTGGTCCAAAATAGTGAACATGTCAAGAGGTTTTTTATAACAAATTTTGTACTTTACTTCCTTCATTTCCAATCAAGACCAATGGATCAATTTGGGTAAGATGCGGATAAGATAGCACAATCAGGATAAAGGGATGATGGAGGTTATGAGGGGATGACTTGGGATCATGGAAAGACTGCATAGGAATAATGAAGGTGGATTCGGGGAGAAGCAATATCATGATAGGGTAGCATGGATGCAACAAGTAAGTAAGCTGATGGAAAGGATAAGGGTGTTAAGATACTTGATGCTCATGGATGTGTTCAACCTTGTCAAGACCAAAGGTAAAAGAGGGAATATGGATGCAAGTGAGATAAATAATAGGAATATGGAGGATAGCATGGATGAAACTTGCCCCCAAGTGTAGAGTGCAACAGGAGGAATTACACATGACACCTATTTCCTAGGTTTTCATCATGGTACTTGCCCAAGGTGCCACAAGAAGTGGTTTTCACCATAGGATAGATTGATTTCTCTTTACTTTTGTTTCTTTTTTTCAAATTTTTTTGTATTTTTCAAAATTTCCCCAACATATGGATCTTTGGACAATGCTCTGCTGAAAGATATGCTATAATAAACCATCATTATGGCTAGGATGCTCAAAGATATTGATAAGGTGATGATAAAGGAAACATATGGAGGCTAAGGGTAGATGGTGGTGAAGGTTTTATGCCATAGATTGGATAAGAGGGATGGAAATATGGAAAGTATGTGTTGGATAATGAATGTGAGCATAAGAAGAAGGTATGTTGTGAATGGAAATGTTGGCAAGATCAACTTTGAAAAACACTTTAAAGGGTGGTGGAATGATGGAGGAACAATGGATGAAGTAGGTGAGGATGTAGATAAGATAGTGGATTTTGGGATATAGGAACCCAAAGTAGACTTGGAATGTGGAAAATGTTTGGAAGGAGATGGAATGGAAGCCTTTGGAAGCTTGAATGTCAACTTTGATTTTTCTTTTGTGTGCAAGTCTTTCAAAAGTGACTTGGGAATGCACATAGTCTTTGATTTTTCTTTCTTTTGTGATTCTTTTGAATGCATTTCTTCAATGAGGGATTTTGGAACCCACATTTTCTTTGATTTTTCTTTTTGCTTGGTGGACCTTTGCAGCCTTTTGGATATTTCATTTTCCTTTGTGGACCTTTGAGGCCTTTTGCATATTTCTTTTTTCTTTTCATTCACATGTCGATTATATGGGACATGGTGATTTTTATACACATGCAGATTCTTGGATTTTTTATTTTTAAGTTGCACATCCAAATTGCTTCCAAAAGACTTAGAAATTTTGGGTGAATGGGAATAATATGGAGGGTTCATATGGATTGGTGTTTGGAAATTCTTCAAGTATGTGTGCCTTTTTTTATCTTGATAGGTGATAGGGTGAGTGAATGGAGAGCTAGGGATGGTAGGAGTGATCGATGGAGGAATATAGGGACCTAATATGGATGGAAGGGATGAAGAATTTAAATTTGGGACATAGGAACCCAAAATGGATTTGGAGGATGGTGAAGGCATATGGTTGCGGTTGAATAGAGGAAGATAAGGTGTGAAAGGGATATCAATATCTTTGGAATGAGCTGCATTGTTGAGGTTCTCATCTTTAAGATTTATCTTTATACCAATAGGCTCATGAGTAGCTTTCATAGGAGAAACTTTGATAGGATCAAATGAATCTTGAAGGGATTTATTATCATGTAGATAATTTGGAGGAATGATGGTTTCTTGAAGTGAATATGGAGGATCATGACAAGGAATAGATGGGATACTTAGATCTTGACAAGGATCTTTGGATGGTGTAGAGAGGGTGCTTTGCTCTTTCTTTTCAATATGTTCATTACAAACGGTGGAAGGAATATCTTGATCTTGCTTGGGAAGTGGACAAGATATGAAACTTGGAAGGGTACTTTGTTCATGAAATGGAAGGATATCAGCTTGGAAGACATGAAAGGGTGCAAGGGTATCATCACAAGATTCTATGGATATGCGACATTCATCAAATATGGGAGGGGATTGTATAACATCTTGATCTTAATCTTTATTGATACTTGTTTCTTTGCCCTCTGGATTATCCTCTTGACATGGAGCCACTTCTAAGGACAAGGTAGATGCTTGGATATGTGTGGGGAATGTTTGGAAGAATGATGGAGAATCCTTTTGAATAGGTATTGAAGCATATGAAACTTTTCAGTCCAAGATCTTTGAAGCATGGAAACAATTTGCAGCAAGATGTAAATTAGCTTGGGTTTCTTTTAGAGGTAGCCCTTGAGGGTAGACATATTCAACGTGGAAAGTATCATCATTAGGCTCACTCTTTCGTGGAGGAATTTTGGATAGTTTTGAAGCTTTATGAGATGGATGAAGGATGAAAAGAGTAAAGGCCATCGGAGAAACCTTGCTAGATAGAGGTTTTTGGTTTAGATCTTTCTTGAGAGTGATATCTTGCTCTTCATTCTCTTGATCACAAATAGGGTGGTCATGACATTTCTTTTGATCCAAGATAGGTTTGTTTCTCTCAAATTCCTCTTTTTTTGGAGAAGATGAAGATATGGATGGCCCATAATCATAAAGAAAAGGACAAATTAATCTTAATGATGGCTTGTTAGATGATGTATCCTTTTGTTTCTCCTCATTCTTCCTTAAGGTCGATGTGTCATATTTATGGAAATATGCTTCTTTATCCCTCTTCAAAATTAAGTGCATTGTCTCCATAAATCTGGGATCTTGGGATGCTTTCCAAAATTTCATCTTCAGTTGCTTCATCGTATTGAGTCCTATGGAGATTTTGATCTTGATTTTCCATAGGATTGATTCATCTTTCAAATAGATTCATCATTATAGATGTTTTTGGATAATCTGATCTATCTGATAAACTGGACATAAAGTACTCCAAAAAGGGTATCCAAATATGTTTTCAAAATTCTTCCAAACCCTTGGGATATGCCCCCTATTTTCCCTTCTTTGTTTCTGGGCATCACTTTAATGTTAGTACGCGATGACTGGAATTGTTGTACGTGGCACTCTGCAGTGAGTACGTGGCATTTGTCTATTGATAGGTGTTATTAAATTGATTCCAAGTGGCACTTTCCAATGACTTACATGGTTTATGATTGTTGATAGGTGTCATTTCAGGTTGTTACGCATCACACAATTGTTTGTAAGCATCGTTGAAATGCTTATATGCATCACTTTACTGATCAAAGTTAAATTTTTAGATTTTTTAGGTTTTAAAAATTTAAAGTCTTTGATCAGAGTTGTCAGAGAATATTCTTGTTCAAAAATGAAATACAAACTCAACACACACATAAAATTTGCATCATAACCCTAAAACAACACTAAAAGTGTATGTTCTTGGTCATTTTTACAAGTATAGCAAAAGAAATTCTTCCAAGAAATCTACCTAGACTCAAACAAATATGACTTTTAACAATGGCTCTAGAAGGTAGGCTTACTATTTTAACCGGTTTTAATCACACCTCCATTCTAAATCATGTCAAGTTCCTTTACCCCCCTTGCGGGCTTCCCACACACCTGAAAGTATGATTTTGTGCAATCCCGAAGGACTACTCGAGGAAGTGAGGATGACTTGCACACAACTTAGTCACTTTTTGATTAAGGTAAAGTGCATTTATTTATAGTGGGTTGGATGATATCATGGAAAAAGTGATTGTCTCCCACTTTGGGTTGTTCCCTCTCACCGCCTTTGTAAAGCAATTCTCAGGAGGCAGATCCTCTAAAGTTCTATTTTATCTAGCATCTATATGAAAAGTGAAAAATGAACTTAGTCCAACAAGTTTGGGAGTTTGATTCACTTAAAAAGTGAAGAGCATATCCCTATTGTTTTTCCTTGTTCCAAACACTTCAAAAAGGTTTTTGTTCTTTTTCAACCTCATTACAAAGAGGTTCTTAGAATTGAAATGTGTGATTAATTCCTCCCCTTCTTTATACCACTTCAAATGCAACATGTTTGGCTTTTTTAATCACTTCAAAAAGTGAAGAGCATATGCCTAATGCTTTGTTCAAAATGGGAAATAATGGGGTTTTCCCTATTAAACTAGATATCAAGAAAATGCCACAATTTAAGGGAATGCAAGCTTGATATGAAAATACCTCTTTCAAAGCTAGCAAAGGCTAGGCACTTTTTTGAGGTTTTTGGTGATTTTTTGCTTGCATACTCACCTAGTGGTAATCATTCCCACTCCAGCTCCTCAAACAAGTTAGTTAACACAACCAAGAAAAAGTGAATAAAACTTGAAATTGAATTGAAAGTCACTCCTAAGTTCTTTGATCCAATTTTGCAAAATTTAGTTATTAAAGAACTCAAAAACAACAAATCAATTTAAAGTGTAGGAAATTTCATTTTATAAGCAAAAAACACTTTAATGTAATGATCATAAAGATGTTCTTCTTCCTTTAAGCTTTCTAAAATGTTAGATGTATGCATTTGCTTATCATGTTTGGTTTGTGCTCTTACCTCTTTGCTTGGCTTTGTCACTCTATGTTATGGTTTCTGGACTTTTGCATACTTTTTCATCTACAGGAATGAAAAACACAGGAAGTTAGAAAGAAAAATTTAAAGATCTGACAATAAACTATGACAAAAAATAGTAAGCATCATTTGACAACTAATACGCGGCTTTGAACTATTAGTAAGCATTATTTTAAACATTCAAAGCGTAAATGAACTTTTACTATGCAACATTTAAAAATGTACAGGCAGTAAAAGAAACTTTAAAAGTATCACAAAAATCTTTAAATACAAAACAAAAATGATCACACGCGGTAGTTGACTGTTCACAGGCAGCACTTTGTTGCTTGCAAGAAACACTTTACTAGACTACGTGTCACAATTTATCTCACACGCGACACAAAAATTAAGACAGAGAAATAACAAAAACTGCATGCGTCATTTGAATTCTCATACACGTCATCAGATCACTCATACGCATCACTTCAAAAAAATATGATAAAACGATGAGAAATGAGGCCTAAAGCCCCACGGTGGGTGCCATTTGTGTGTGAGTTAATACACCTTCATGAAATTAGGATTATTAGCTACAATTGTATGGAAAGAAATGAAAATTTAATCTAAAGAATTGCAATTAAAATTCATGACATCTCATGGTTCTCTAGCTAGGCTTTGCAAGTAGAGCTCTCAACCTTAATCTCCACTAGTGACCATCCTAGAATGAGAAATTTGATAAGTATGCCTAATCTTAGCTCAATATTCTCTAAAAATGATACAAATATGAATCCAAATGCTCATGATATATTTGTGTGTGATTTAATACACCTTCATGAAATTAGGATTATTAGCTACAATTCTATGGAAAGAAATGACAATTTAATCTAGAGAACTGCAATTAAAATCCATGACATCTCATGGTTCTCTAGCTAGGCTTTGCAAGTAGAGCTCTCACCCTTAATATTCACTAGTGACCATCCTAGAATGAGAAATTTGATAAGTATTCCTAATCTTAGCTCAATATTCTCTCAAAATGATACAAATATGAATCCAAATGCTCATGATATGCTCTCAATTCTAACAATTTGCTCTCAACTACACAAAATAATGCTCAAATGCTCTTAATTTTCCTATAGTGATGATGTTATCCATTCAAATTTTCTAGGATATGATTATGCTTAGAAATGGCTCATATTTATAGTAAAATCCCAAGGGTAGGGGGTAGAGTGAATTGACCATGGGTTAATCTCTGGGTGAGTTTCATCCCTCAAATGGTTTCAAATGGTGGGAGCATTTAAATGGTTGTCCTCAAAGGGTGGGACAAGAAGACAAAATTCTCAATTCTCATTGGTTGATCAAATTATGTTGAAAGAAATTAGGATTTATTTAATTCAATCAATTAATTAAATTAGCCATGTAAGGGTGAATAGGTTCATTTTGATTTTTGATTTAAAACTATACAATTAATTGATTAAAATCAATTATATAATTTTGATTGAT
>MU228089.1:929055-974661 GCA_018584345.1 Thuja plicata | reverse complement strand
ACTAGGTTACTTTCAATCGAAAGTACCTAGGTACTTTCGATTGAAAGTTAGTCTATTTCGATCGAAAGTATTTAGCATTTTCGATCGAAACAAATAAAGTTATTTTAGTGGGTCACGCTTTTCGGGACGAATTCCTTCCTCTCGAAAAGTGTAACCCACTATTGTGGTATCACCCACTTCTTTAATAACTCTTTCACATACTTGGGTTGAGAGATGAAAATGCCTTTGTCATTTTGACTGACTTGGAATTCAAGAAAGAAATTGAAATCTCCTATCATTGACATTTAAAATTCCTTCTGCATTTCTTCTGCAAAATTCTTATACAAATCATCTTTTCCACTAAAGATGATGTCATCAACGTACACATGAACAACAACCAAGATCTTTTTTGAATTCACCTTGAAGTACAAATTGTTGTCATCCCATCCTTTTCTAAATCCTTGATTGATCAAATACTTTTCTAGTTTACCATACCAAGCTCCAGGTGCCTCCTTCAACCCTTATAATTCCTTCTCCAATATGAAAACACTACCAGGATACTCTTTTGGTCTGAAACCTTCTACTTCTTCAATTTATACTTCTTCCTTCAGTTCCCCATTTAGGAATCAAGACTTGACATCCATTTGATAAACTTTGAATTTCTTGAATGTTGTAAATGTTGAGAATATCCTAATAGCTTCCATTAAAAAAATAAGAGAATAAGTCTCCTCAAAATCAATTCCTTCAATCTGTGAGTAACCTTTGCAGACCAATCTTTCCTTGTTTCTTACAACTTTTTCATTCTCATCTAGCTTGTTCTCAGACACCCATTTTGTACCTATCACATTTTTGTATTTCAGTTTGGGAACAAATTCTTAGGTATGATTCTTTTCTATCTGATTTAATTCTTCCTTCATAGAAATAATCCATCTCTAACCATTACAACCCTCTTCTATAGACTTAGGTTCAACTTCAGAAATTAAACACAACAAAGCATGATCTTGTGTTTCTTTACTTCTGGTAACAACACCTCTGTTCTTATCTCCAATAATCTGATTTTATGAATGATTCTTTTGTACATTCATTGGTTTCTTAGTAATGGATGTTGGTGTCAGTGTTGGTTGAATTTCATCTTCCTATTTCTTGTCTTCTTTTCTTTTTTCTTCAGCATCATATTCATATTCAATGTGTCTTTCAAGAACCTTCTAAAAATATTTATCAACCTTCACATTCGTACTTTCCATAATCTTATTTAGTATTATATTGTAGCACCGATATGCCTTGATTCTAGAAGAATAACCCAAGAATATTCCTTCACCATCCCTTCTATTAAATGTGCCAAGATTCTCTTCACTTTTCCATTTGTAGCAATTGCTGCCAAAAGTATTGAAATACTTAACAGTTGGTACTCTTCCATGCCATAACTCATATGAAGTCTTACCATACTTTATTTGGTACATAAATCTATAGAGCGTATTTACAGAATCATGCATTGCTTCTCTCCAATAGATTTTTGGTATATTTTCTTCTCTCATCATAGTTCTAGTTTCTTCTTGAATTGTTTAATTCATCCTTTCAACAACACCATTTTGCTACAGTGTTCTTTTTGTTTAAAACTATCTCTTAATACCATGATTTTTACAATAAATGTCAAAAGCATCAAATGTAGATTATCCACCTTTATCAGATCTCAAAAAATTAATGTTTCTACCACATTCAATTTCAACTCTAGTCTTGAATATCTTGAATTTTTCAAATGCTTCAGATTTGTCTCTAAGAAATGAAACCCATGTCATCCTTAGAATAATATTCAATGAACAATATAAAATACCTTTCACCATGAAAAATTCTTGTTTTGGTCAGACTACAGAGATCAGTGTGCGCAATCTCTAGCACACCAGTAGACAAATGATCTTTTGCCTTGAATGATTCTATTCTTTGCTTTCATTATTGATAACTCTTTCAAATGACGTTTTCTAGTTTATGCAGTGTAGGTAAATATCTCATTGCATGAGATTAGCTTATCTTCATTACATTATCAATTAATGCGACACATTCTTCAATTCCATAGCCAGCTATCATCAGTCTGACATAACAAGTAACTTCCTTCAGATGCTCCCTCTATCTCCTACATATTCATTCCTTTTCTCTTCCCTATAGCAATTATATCTCCATTTCTCTTCCTGATTTCACATCCTTCATCCTTAAAAATAGCATCATGTCCATTCTCACACATTTATCCAAGACTCTATATATTGTGATACAAACCTTTCACATAATATAAATTGTCAATATTATTCTTACCATCAAATGTAATAGATCCTTTACCAAGAATATATGTTGCCTTATCATCACCAAATCTAAAAGGACCACCATCATACCTGCTAAGCAATATAAATTTATTTTTATCTCCAGTCATATGATGTGAGAAACAACTATCAATTAGCCATTCATTTTTGTTTCTTCTAGCATATAAAGCAGTTTCAATAGTCTCATCAGTTTTAGCATAGATGTTAGTGATATCAATTTCATATTTCTATTATTCTTCAGCATAAAAAAATAATTCCTCAGTCTCTGATTCATCATCTGAGATACCAGCATCTTCATTAACATGGTGAGCCTTTTTATTGAATCTTTTGAACTTCTACCTTGGAGATATGTCAACAAATCTAGTAGCTAAATGACCAATATTACCACACCTAAAGTATTTTAGGGGTAACATAACTTTGTACTTTTTAGTACCTTTCCTCAATCTTCTTGAAACTTTAGCCTCAAACTCTTCTTCATCATCACCGTCAAGTTAATCTTCTGATTTTTTAATCTTTGAGTGTCATCTCTAATATGTTCTTGTCTCTTCCAAACTTCCTTATCTCAAATGTTTTCAGTGTATCAAACAATTTTTCATTAGTGAAAAAATTTGGGTCATACACCTCGTCAATCACTAAAATGTTTTCACTGTAATTGTTCGGTAATGTCATCAAAATATTGTCCATGAAGTCCTCATCAGTAATATTGGCTCCTTGGTTATTGACTTCATTAAGTAAATTCTAAAATCTCTAAAAATAACTTTTGATATATTCTTCATCTTCCATTCGTAGGTTCTCATAATGTCTCTTAGCTGTCAACTTCTTAGATAACTTGATTTTTAATTTCCTTGATAAATTTCCTTTAACTTTTCCCAAACTTCATAAGTTTTCCTCAATGAAATAACCTTAGTCAATTTAGACTTTGATAAATAACTAGTAGTAGCATCCCTTTCCTTTTCATTTTCCACATATTCCTCAATTTCATCAGGTTTAGTTGGTCCATTCTATGGAGGAACATACTTTGACTCTACATGCTTCCATGTCTTGTAACCAACCGATACCAAGTATTCTTTCATTTGATCTTTCCATGAATTCTAGTCTAATCCATCAAACATAGTAATAGTCAATTTGTGTATCATTGGATCTTGTTCAAGTAGTTAATTTATTCACCGAGGAACCAAGATCTCATACCAATTGTTGAACAAGATAAATAACTAAGAGGGATGGTGAATCAATTATTCCCACATAATTCTAAAAAAATTTCTCTCTATCGGTTATCCCTTAAAAGGTTCTAATAACAACTTAATATTTGTCAGTTTATCACATTAAACAACCACAAAAATATACATAAAAAGCACAGGAACACCAAAACAGAGAGCATCATATTTTATATGGAAACCCCGAGATGGGTAAAACCATAGAGAAACTAATTCTCATGAAATGTATAAACACATGTTAGGGTGACACCAGTTAAGGTGATTTGATACAAAGGCTCACTTCTAGAAATGCTCACTGCAAGAAGACTCACTGTCATTTGACTCACTAACGATAAAGAGGCTCACTTCCAATACAAGGGCTCACTAGCTCCAAGATCTATAGACTGTTGCGTTGAAACATGGATCTCCTTCACATGAATTCGTAGTCACTTCACATATTCTCTACAAATATTCCACACATGTACACTTACTTGTACACACACAAGCACTTACTTATATAATACCATGAGATCCACCATGTTGGCCACACAACTTGAAATAGGTCACACCAACAACATTACCATGATGGGAACGAATGAATTAAGGACCACCTTGACCAATACATAATTCCATGCTACACAACACCTTCTCCAAGGTACACAGTTCCAACAGTTAAGATCAACATGTTACAACTCCAAATATGGTACCAAAAAATACATCCACATAGGATTGAGAAAACAATCTACTCCAACATAGAATCTAGAGACCAAGATCTATTGGTGAACATGCCAATCACTTCAACTGATACACCAAATACTCCAACTGATACATAAAACTATTGATTTAGAAAAATAGATACAATTACAATGTCAAACATGGTAACTAATACCATCAGAAGCTGATATATGAGTATGTTGACATCAATGACAGTCATTAATGACAACACAATTTTAGAGAATAAGCTTCACATTCTACCACCTAGATAATCTCATGTTGTTGTAAATAAAAATTTTAGATATTTGAAAGGAACTAAAGATTTTTGATTGTGGTACCATAATAAATCAAACTTTACCTTGATGGCTTATATAGATGTTGCTTGGGCTAGATGTATTAATGAAAGGAAAATTACAAGTGGAGGTGCATTATTTCTTGGACCTAGATTGATTTCTTGGTCAAGTAAGAAATAATATTTTGTGTCTCTTTATATTGTTGAAGCTGAATATATTGTTGCTACTTCATGTTGCACTCAGATATTATGGATGAAATAGTCTTTGAAGGACATTTGAATAATTTTTGATGAAGGATAATGCTAGTGCTATAAAAATTTCAAAGAATCTAGTACTAAATTCAAGGAAAAAAGATATTTCAATCCAGTATCACTTCTTGAGAGAAAAGGTTTTGGAGAATGAAGTGAAGCCTGATTACATGCTTACAAAGGAACAAAGTTCTGACATCTTTACAAGGGCAATACCTAAGGATAATTTTGAGTATCTCAAAGAAAAATTGGTGGTAATTTCCCCTCCTTATCAGACCAATTCTATAAATATTTCAAATAATATAGTACTACAGTCAAGGACACAACATGTTTCAAGACATTTGAAGGACAATACCACTGCTAGAAACATTTCAAAGAATCTGGTACAATATTCAAGGACAAAACATATTTCAATCTAGTATCACTTCTTGAGAGAAAAGGTTTTGGAAAATGGAGTTAATCTTGATTGCATGCCTACAAAGGAACAAATTTATGACATCTTTATTAAGGCACTACCTAAGGATAATTTTGAATATCTGAAAGACAAAATGGGGGTGATTTCTCATTCTTATCATTGCTAAATGCATATGGATATCCATTAGTCTAGTAAGCTTCATGCACATTTTTAGTCGGGACTAATTATGGTGGCTACCTCTTAGAGGGAGTTATGTATTGTTTTGAGATGACTTGTATATATTAGGGGGAGCTGAGTAGAATGAATGATTTGTTTGCATTTTTGGCCATAAAGTTTAATGATATCTATCTAGTGTTTTTCATTGGTGTGGTTTCATCAATGACAATGGGGGATACTGTTATATAATTGAGAAGAATAAGTTGGTTGAGCAATTAATTGAGTTGGTATGGTTTTTATTGATGTCAACTTGCTTCTATTGTCACTAATGATTACTTTTTGTGGAACATTTGTTGAGTATATTGCTCTGCATATTCTATATGTTATGAATTTTTTAGTGATATTTTGGTATGTTATTAGACTATTTGGATATATCTATTTGAATTTTTTGTGGTTAATAAAAATCTATAATGGATGTGGTAGTTGTGTATATATGACTATGATTGACAGTGATTTCTACATGAAATATTACATGCTTCACATATCTCTGCATAATAATTTTTGATGGTGCGCATCTGAAAATGAGTTATTAATGTCCTTCACTTCATTCATTTCAGATGATAAAAGATTTTTTTCATCAAAGAATTGGTTTCAAAGTTATTTGGTGTTCTTACTCTAGGTTTGGTTGACCTCGGGTGTTTATGTTTCATTTATTTGTCTTAGTATTTGCAAGGTGGAATTTAATGTGTACAATTCTTTTTTTTGATCCCATATATTGCATAGTGTTGTCCACTTCTTAGTCCTCCCCACCATAGGAATGTTTAGTGCTAACCTATTTCAAATTATTTTCAATTACTTTCCTAGACAAAATTGGAAGACTTTGCAAGTTGTGGATTGGTATTAATAAAGGATAAATCATTATGGATTTGTGGATGAGAGTGTGGAGAGTGAAATTTTTGTACTTGTTTGAATCCTTTTCACAAGTGCATACTTATGCGAAGAGGATGTATGAAAGAGGTTTTGTCTCCCTAGTTTCTTAAGTTGTTGTGAAGAGTGTTTTATGGACAGTGTAGATATTCATGTGTTAACTACTGTAAGAAATGATGAGTTGGTTGAGTTGGTGGTATACATCAGTGGTTGATCTATTCTATTTTATCTTTCTCCTCTTTGGATGTGATTAATTTCTCTTCAAATAATCAGTCTGTTGGTAGTGAGACTCTAGCAATGAACCTTTCTCTGTAAAAATCACCTTAACTAGTGTCACCCTAACAAGTGTTCACATATTTGAGAATAATATTCTTTGTGGTTTTTCCCTTAATAGTCTTTTCCATGTAAATATGGTACTTCATGTGTTTGGTGATTTTTTTTCTTTCATCTTTTTGTTATTATGGATTAATATATGTTTGGTGAAATTTGTATTAAAGATTAAAATATTCATGGACAATTGATTCACCCCCCCTCTCAATTCTCTTTCATATTAAACAAATCATACATATACATGAATGTGATTGGAAAAGGATCCATTTATATTCAGGAGGGAACCTTTAATGATGTATTATGTGTACTACACTTAACCAATAGTCTTCTTTCCATTTATCAAATCACTCATGGTGTACACCAAGGATGATTATGGAGTTCACTCCTGATTGAGTTATCATTAGAGATATGGAGAATAGAGTTGACATTTCTAATGGGGTGCTGGATCATGCATCTTGGTTGTACTCCTTTGAAAAATTTGTTCCTATTGATGATTGTGATTCTTTATATGATAAACATAATTCTACTATGCATTAAAATCTTGAGGAGAACTTTGGTTACTTGAACTTGGGTATACTCACATGTGATCAAGTTCTAGATCCTTTCATTCCATCTCCTCCTATTGAGATTGCAGCTACTATTGATTTTGATGATTTCTATGTTTCTATATCTTTGGCTTCTTGGTATCTAACACAATAGGATATATATTATCTTCTAGACATAGTTCCTTGGCCTGACTACTTGATAAACCTTACAGGTTTTTTTGTAGAGTCCTATCATTGTCTTCTAGACATAGTTCCTTTGCATGACTACTTGAAAAACCTTGCAAGTTTGTTTGTAGAGTCATATATTATATATTTTGGAGACATCATTAATGATATTCATGTTCTCTTTGATGGAGATGATCCTTCTTCAGTTGTTGTGAGGTAATACTTTGACCCTCTTCATCATTCTCCATATGATCATAGTTTCACGTGAGTGTGGATACTTTGCACTAGGTTTTGGAGGAGGTCTCTTTATGTTTAGAGAATAATCTTGAGTCTTTGGATATTATTCTACATTCATCTCCACTACATCCCAAATTATCACTTTCATTAGTGTGTCCTAGTACACTTCATTTGGAGGAGGAAAATTTTAGCATTGACATGGGGACACTTGAGCAGTTTTCAAAGACGCCATACATATAAAGTTTTTTCCTACATATTCCTTTCAAGATTGGGGAGACTTTATTCATAAAATTTAAAAAAAAAAAATTGTTTCTTCCTAAGAGGAGGAATGTTATTTGATGATTTTGGAACATCTTTTTGTTGGATTAATCTTATGGAAAGGTAAGTGTTGAGAGGGGAGGGATGAATCAGTACTTTAAAACATTTAAATAGTATTCATTCCTTTTCACTGAACTAGATATCATTCACAAAATAGTGAAAATCATATAACATAAATTAGAAAGCCATCACACACAACACCATTATTTTTGGTCATGCAGAAATCCTTGGTTAGAGGAAAACACTACGGTGGGGATGGCACCCACAATCCTTCACTTCTGCAGGATAAAGGTTGCTCAGTTAGAGCTACAATGTTAGCTACTTCTAGTAGCTTTCCCTATTAGGAGTATTATAGTCGGTCAAGAGTACAAAAGACTTATTGAGTCTACTTGGTTAAAGGTTTTACAATCTCTCATCTAAGAGATGTACCTGGTTAGAGGATTTACAAAATAGGACCTGTTAGGGCCTACCCACTGAATGGGATATATAATATCCTAACTATTAAAAATACTTATTACAAAAATGTCTTCAAGTATGCATCAACCCTAATTTTGTTTAGACTCTTTATGCTTTGCAAGTGCATTACCACTTTCTACACTCTGTAACTTGTCTTTTCTACACCCTATATCTTCTTCATTATGTATTTAGTTCTGTCATTGTAACTGCTTCTCTCTTCTCTATAATATTTTCCCTCTTCTCTGTGTAATATCCAACATCCCTCTGTCATCTTTATGTTTTATTCATTTTATATGATCTTAAGGTGGTTAACCTAATTAGATCCTTCTCCTTCTGTGGTGGAGGTGAGGCGGTACAAGGTTAGTTTCATTCACATTGCATTTATTGTTCTTGAATATCATTGGTTGAAATTTCTCATGCTCATGTGTAATAATATTGGTGCAATCCCAATGTTCAACCTAAAATCTGTCTTCAATATTGTGAAAGTTTTCCCGCTCGGCATCTATGTTCAGTGTATTCAAATTTTAATTGTTATGTCAGCTCTGGTGTGTTTGATAATGTGCTTTGATCTTTCTTAGTGACATAAGTGTCTTCTCGGTAACTAACTCTTCTCAGTGATTAACTCTTCTTTGTGTCTCGGTGATGTGAAAAGAAAGTTGGAAATGGTTCTATTGTTGTTGGCATTCATGTTTTATCATTGATATCAACATATGTTTCATGTGTTGCAGAACATACTATTTATTACTGTTGCCCAGTTGACTGCTAGAAGTGTACGGGTACTGTTAGAAATCCAAAATTTTGGAAAAATTTTAGAGTGACTAAATAAAAAAATTCTCTAAGGCACAAGTCACTGCCCCAAAAATCTTTTGAAAGGGCCCTAGTTTGCATGCAAGTAAAAAGAGATCTGAAGATTTTTATGAGAAACCACTTGGGGGACATGTGCATCACCTATCAATAAGAAATTATAGTGAGTTTCAGCTCTCAGAAGTCAGATTGGATGTGTTTTGGAGATATTCATTTGGAAGTCATTACCTAAATCTGCACTTGTGCATGTATTCAGTGTCTATTAAGTGACTTACTTTGGAGGTCTCCATCTTTGGCCAGATTGATACCCAGGATATAAGGACTGTTCCAAGATGTTGTAGGCATGAAAATGAGTTAGAATACCCAGCTGCAGAGCCCTTTAAGTTTATATGTTAGTTTTTCCATAGCCTTTCTGTTTGCATTTTATTCTAGTTTTCCGAGTGTCAAATGCAGAATTACAAAATGCCCAACTTTGAGGACTCATAATTTTTACCCAGTTGAATTTAATAAATAATTGAGTGCTCCCCTTCATTGTAAATAGGGAAATTAACCTTCCTAAATATTTTTAGATCATGGTCAATCCATTTGACCACTTTTCCCAGCTCATTCCAAAACAAATTTTTGCATTTTTACTATGTTTGAGTTCAGAAAGTATTGAAGGGATGACTTTGAAGATTAATTATGGTTGACCACTTGACCATCAGAGTGAGATAATTGAAGTTTCAGATTCCTTATGTGAAATTGAATCCATGTCCAAGGTTTTTGATCATAAAGGTCTCATTTGATAGGTTTGTGAAATCAGAACCAAAGGTGATTTGTGCATATTTCCAATGTTGACAAAATTAATTTTGCAGAACAACCACTTTCAGAGGTTTGTAACTTTGTATCAAATGATTTTTTTGAGATGCTATTTGTGGGTTTATACTCCTTGTATGTAATCCTTCTATCAAAATTAGGAGTGGAGTCTCAGGGATTATTTTTCCATTTGTTCAAGGTCATTTATGGAATCAGCTTTCAATGTTTTGCATATGAAATGACAGAGTTTTAAGAAGTTGGTAAGTTTGATGATTAATATCTTTCACCCTATGCACTTTTAGGGAAAACCATTTTAGAGGGTTTTTCTGAACTTGGAAATATCCTAGTCCTCAAGATATAAATGTTCAAGGAGGTCATGTGATCACTTTTTGAAGCCACTTCTAGAGGCCACTTGTAATCTATGGGGTCAGTTTTGCAGAGATTTCAAACGGACTACCTTTGACAGTTTTGTTTGGCCCAATCCTAAAGGTTCCCTTCAAATCTGCTAGGAATTTGTATTCTTATATTGGAGGTGAATATATCTTTTAGTTTTCATGGGTTGGAGGAGTCATTCAGTCATTCTTTTAGACAGGCACAAATGGTGTCTTATCATGAACAGAGCATCGAAGGGATACGATCAATATGTTTGTGAGACAAGAATGCAAAGTGTGAAATATAATGATGAGTTCAAAATGGTCATTCACATAAACATATATGTGTGGTGTGATATATTTTGTAGTTTCCTTTGAAATAAATTTGCACAAGTTTTCAATTATTATTTAAATATACAAAGTGGGAGCAAACACAAGGCATGTCAGCGGCTTGCCAATAGGGAGTTTTTAAATCAGAGGTATAGACATCCGATAATGAAAAATGTGGAAAGCATAGACAAGGGTACCCAATCAATGGGTCCATTAAAATTATTCTCAATGATCCAGTAATGGTAGTGTATATTTTAAGAAAACTTGGCTCTCATGAATACCAGAGGTGCATTCCATGGAGCACCATGATTGCAGGGATATGTTTAAAGTAAGATGTCAAAAAAATTTTAAAATTTTTTAAGAAAATGCATTAGATGAAGGAGGCATTCCAAGAGAACTTAAAACATCTCAAGCAAATGAAAATTGGTGCTAGCATGAATTCAAAGGAGATTTGCATTGGAATGTTTGGAAGACTGTGCAATAGTGTGAAATGCCAAATGCCACAACCTTTGTAGCATTCTCCCAGTGCAATCATGGAGGCTAGAGACAAGGAAAGTAAATTACATGACACATGGTAGAAGCATCCTACACAAATGAAGTGGTAAGCCTTGTCATGTGATCTCTCAATGAAATCATGGTTAGAAGAGTCATCTGGAGATTTAGAGGTAAGTCAGGAGCTAGATCTCATGATATTACTATAGTTAGTGAAATGATTCTAAGATTCAGAGGTAAGAGAAGTCTCTAGATCTCCAAATAAACCCACGGTCAAAGAAATGATTTAGAGACTTAAATATAAGCTTAGTTGTGTGATCTCCATATCTAACCATGGTCAGCAGAAGTCATTCAGAGATTCAGAAATAGACCAGTCGCTATATCTCCAAATAAACCTAGGGTTAAAGAAATAATTTAGAGACTAGGAGATAGTGTTGGTTGCATGATCTCCTGATGTAACTGGGGTCAAAGAAATGATTCCAAGATTCAGAGGTAGGACCATGGTCAAAGAAATCATTCTGGGATTTAGAGGTAGAGTAGTCTCCAAATCTCCCACTGAAACCATGGTCATTTCTAGTCATTCTGAGATTCAAAGGTAAAGCAGTCTCTAGATCTCCATATGTAACTATGGTCAGAGAAATGATTTAGAGATCAAGAGATAGAGTAGTCTCTGAATCTCCAAGTCATGATAGTTAAGTAAGAAGCATTCAGAGATTCAGAGATAAGGCTATCTCTAGATGTCCATATCTTGCAAATCAAGTCCTTAACATTCGAAGATTCAGAGATAAGGTTATCTCTAAATCTTCAAATCCTGATAGTCAAGGATAAAACATTCAGAGACTTAGAGACAAGGTTATATCTGAATCTCTAGATCATGGAAGTTAAGTAGAAAACATTCGTAGGTTAGGAGATAAAGGTAGTGTCTGAATCTCATGATGAACCTTGGTGGACTTGAGAGGGAACCAGAAGGTGATAAGTGGAAAAATCTAGTGAGGTCTGGGCAAAATATGCAGAAAAGAGACCTATGCAAGACAAAGAAATGTGCATAAATACATAATAAGAAGAATTTAAATATTATAGCCTATGAAGGGATAAATAAAAGTATTAAATTGCAAGTAAATCAAAATTGCACAGACAATTATATTAATTGTTGAATTTGATGCTCAAATTAAACATTGAACATTAATAATCTTTTGAAATACTTTAATTTCCAAATGGAAAAGGAGCATTCATAGGAGGTTTCTCAAAGGGAAAAGTGGGTAGACTTTGTTGAAGAGGGATTCATGAAATCATATCAAATATCATATTTTGGAGGAGAAGATATTTTGCAGAGGAGTTTTGGATGAAAATAAGTATCTTTTAGGGTTGATTTTTCTCCCCTTCTCTATATCTTCTTTCTTCTCCATTATAAAACAATCGGTCAATTTTTTTATCAATCAAGGCAGGAATGTTAGTTCTAGTCCAGGCTTTATTTCTTGCATTTTAGCAGTCTAAGAAGATATAGAATGTGTTGAAGTTATCTTGATGAATAGAAATAACTTTGAGATCCATGCTTTTTTTTTATTGTCTTCAGATGTATGGTTGGATTCTTATGAATTTAGTTTTTAAGGTATTTTAAATTCATAAATTTGTAAGGAAAGTTTTGATATATGTTTCAGGTTACTTCTAAGGGGAGCGTATTTCCTTTAAGCATATGTCAGGGGGTTTTGAACTTACGTATGAATCTGATGATTTAATATATAAGTTGTAGAGAGCAAGATGTAAGGCATTTTGTTTGGGTTTCAGTTAGTTCTATAAATCTGGTATGGTTGAGATACATTCTTATTGACTTTGTACCCTAGGATTTGGCACTGGTCTGAGTTAGGATTGCTTGTCAATCTTAAAAACTAAACCAAATCTTTATTTTATAGTTTTTCATGTATGCATATTGAATATTGATGTCCAAGAAATTTAATCCACTATAAGACTTACTGTGAAGCAATAAGTCTCAAGAGGTACACCCGCCCGAGTCTGTGGAGCTCAAAGTGAAGGAGGATTTTGTTAGAGAATAACATGGATCTGATTGATGGAATGTAGACTATAAACATATATCTATATGTGTGTGTGTGTGTGTGTGTCTGTGTGAGTGTGTGTGTGCATGCGCACGTGCGCACAATTGTATTTAATGTACATAACCATCTAAATGAATTGGTGTTGCTTATCTAATGTTAATTAATCAGAAAACTGATTATTAGTTACATAGATGCAGAGTTGTGAATCTATTGTAAGAGTCACACCTAAATGTCTATATGACTACCTATTAGTGTATTTATAAAAGATGCTTATTCAATGGTTGATATCAATCACATCGGCAATATCAAGCAATAGTAAGCATTGAGATTCTTTCTATATACAATCTTGTTTCTTAACATGGTATCAAAGCCTCTATAGAAAAGAATCAAATATAAAGAATAGAAATACATATAGTTTTGACACTCTACACAACAATAAGATCATTGTTTGACATCTTACACAACAATAATATCATTGTCTTTGGTCGACACTGTATACAACAATAAATATTGACACCTTACACAACAATAAATACTTATCGTGGTCGATCCTTAGGACGTCAACAAAAAAATACATTTACCTTGGCCGATACTCACCATACTTGGTGACAAGTATTGTAGATGGTGAAAAGCATTATAGACAGTGACAAGTATTTGACAGTGACAAACTTGGTCAGCTTCAAGTATTGTTAAAATTTGGTCGATGCTTCATTCAATGATACTCAACAACAAGTATACAAACACTTCTAATTCAGCATCAATAGTAATTGTTGGCCGAAAAAACACTCACTGGTATTCAGCATCGATATTAATTTTTGGCCAAAAAAACACTTCTACAATACACAATAAATTCAAATCAATTAAAAATCAGAAGTATATCACAATACATTATTTAAGGATAAAATAAAATTATAAAAGAGAATTATAATTTATAATAATGAACAGCATGAAAGTTGAAGATAGATTAGTAGGTGCTGTCAATTTCTTCTCATGGAAAATTTGAATAATATCTCTATTACAAGAAATTAAACTAGAAACTTATGTTGATAAGGATCTAAAAATACCAGAGAGTGAATCCGAGAAAACAACATGGAAAAGAGGAAACAACAAAGCCAAGAAAATTATAATTGATGTTGTTAAAGATCACATTCTTCCTTCTATCGCAAATTTAACAACAACATATGAAGTATTCAACACCATTAAGAATGCATATGAGACTAATAATATGAGTAGATTACTGACCCTAAAGAAGAAACTCTTGAGCATAAAGAAAAATAAGGGAGAAACTGTAACATCTTATTTCCTAAGAATCACTGAAATAAAGGATCAACTCTCTAACATGGGAAGCAATGTGGACGATGTGGAACTAACACTTATAGCTCTTATAGGTTTACCTATTTCATGGGAATCATTCAATAAATGCATAACTGGTCATCCTTCTCTACCCAAGTTTGATCAAGTAAAGAATGACTGCACTGAGGAGAAATCTCAGGTAATTTCGAGAGGAATAGGCCCAACTAAAGAAGGAGAAATTCAAGCTCTACATGAAAAAGAAAAAAAAAGGGTGGGGGGGAATAATTTCAAAAGGAAAATAGGAAACCATAGAGATCTCTCCAAATTTTAATGCTACAAGTGTGATAATTTTGGACACACTCACAGGTTCTGTCCAGAAAGGAAGAAAAATCATGCAGACATTGCTGAAGTGAGAAAAGAGGAATATTCCTTATTCTAAATAATTTTAAAGAATTATACATTTATGTTAGGATTGAGAAGGATTATTTATTACCATACAATACAATCCTCAACAAAATAAATACATAATCTATGTTCCAAGACAAAGAGCTATTGAAATCAGCAGGGATGTGAAATTTAAAGAAAACATTAGTCATAAAGAAAAATGAAAATGATTTACTTATAGAAATAAATGAAGACTAAACAATTAAGAATCAAAGGGAGAGCAAGAATTTACTTTGTGGACTATGTGGAAAACTTTATCAATTTTTTTTACATCAAGACTAAAGAAATACTGATACTTTCACCAAGCCCTTGCTAGGTTGAAAATAGAATACTTCAGAGGTAAACTTGGTATGATTAAACCATAGTTGTAAATTCTGAGATTAAATCTGAATTATGTGTAATTTATATTCATGAATATTATAAATGGGAAATATTGCAATATACTCTTGTCTTATTTTATGAAAGGTGACGATCTTTCATATGTGCTAGGTTACTATTGCTAAGTGACGACTTAGATAATAGTTTGACCTAGTGTCAGGTATAACTATGTATTATAGTCATTAGTCCTGACACTGAATGTTCTATATTTGTTATTAAATACAGTTCCAAATTGGTCAGGGATTATAACAATGTGTGAATTAATATTAGACTATATTAAGTTGTTGTCCTTGAATGTGCCGGATATCTTGATTGTTATCGCTAAATCTAGTTCCGAATTGGTCGGGGATTGCGATAACTCTTCTATCAGTTCAAGTACATCATGATGATGTCCCAAGCTATGTCTGATATCTTGATATGAAGTTATGTGTTAGTTATCACTCAATCCAATTTTGAATAAGTCGGTGATTGTGATAACACACTGATCAATTATCTCTTGCTAAGAGGGGGTGTTAGAGAATAACATCGATCTGATTGATGGAATGTATACTATAAACATGTGTGTGTGTGTGTGTGTGTGTGTGTGTGTGTGTGTGTGTGTGTGTGTGTGTGTGTGTGTGTGTGTGTGTGTGTGTGTGTGCATAATTTTATTTAATATACATAACCATATAAATGAATTGGTGTTGCTTAACTAATGTTAATTAATCAGAAAACTAATTAGTAGTTACATATATCATGTAGAGTTGTGACTCTATTGTAAGAGTCGCACCTCTACGTATATATGAATACCTATTAGTGTATTTATAAGGGATTCTTATTCAATGGTTGATATCAATCACATTGGAAATATCAAGCAATGGTAAGAATTCAAATTCTTTCTATATACAATCTTGTTTCTTAACAAATTTAATCCTCATTAGCTAGTCTTTTACTTGCTAGAATCAGGAGTTGGGAGCCATAGAGTCAAGCATTGACGCTTTATTTAGATTTTGAGGGAAAAATCACTAACATGTATTGTATAGATAATTCAGAGTGTGTGAAGATAGGGATGTGTATAGGGATTTTTTGAGATCTTATGTCTAAGATCGTATGTCTAGATGTTGCAGATAGAGAAAGATACAGTGGTTCTACTAATGACTATATATTGGTCCATGACAGAGAAGTGTGACAGAGTTAGTCTTTGAGTTTTGAGGATAACCTGCATGTTACATGGTTTCGGGTTATGCGAGCTTGAGGGATGCAAGAAGACATGTTGAAGACTTTTTTTTATGATTCATGGGTCGTCAAACTCTTGGTGACATTGTCTATTGTGTGTGCTCTAGAGGAAACCTATTTTAGGCTAACTTCGGTGATGAAGCATGTATTATGGATTGTGAACGTGGATTATGGATCTTACATTATATTTGGTGGATTATATTTGATGTTTACTTGTTATAGGTACCATGTGTATCTTAGCAAGGGGTTATGTAATCATTTGTATATTGGGAAATCCTAATTGGTTAACCTAATTAAATACTGTAATAGGGTATATAGCAGAGATCTTTTCTTATTGAAAAGTGTGTGGAAAGTGGAAAACTATTTGTGGAAGTTGCGAGCTTGTGTCTGCCGGGTGTAGAGAAGATTTTGTGATGTGATTATGATACTTAATTGGAACTGACCAAGAAAAGACAATTTCTATCACATAATTCACTGGATTGTATATCTCATATACATTTTTAATTCAGACAATGAGTCATGAAAGTGGATTTAACCTTTTTTAGGCAATGTGCCTGGAAAGTGAGGCTACTATTACTCTTGACTCGTAACATGGTATGTCATCTAACAAGAATTATGTAGTTTAATGCATCGATAAGCTTCTAACAGAGATAAATATTTTAACATGGATACCATACTCTCAATACATTATTTGTGGGTGCTAATTCCCACTGGAGTTTTACTTTTAACAAGGTTTCTTCAACAAAAAAAGATTGTGTTATGGTGCTTGCATTTACTGTGTTATCATTTGGGTTAAATTTTTGGTTTATAAATTTTAATGTTTAATAATCTTCCTGACAATTGATTCACTCCCCCCTCCCTCTTAGTTGTGTTGGTGGACTGTAATTCCTAAGAAAGAATATTTAGATATCTGAAAGGAACACTGGATATGGCTTATTGATAGAAGTAACCTTAGAAGTGTGCTTACACAATGCTCTAGACTAGATTTTCTTCTTCCTAGTCCACTTAGGATCCCAATAGCTCTTTAGGACCTCCATAGTCTCTAGGTAATGAACCTAATACCACTCCTATCTCTTATTTAGGAATCTTCAATTTTTTGTTTCACTCTAAGGGACAACTATCTCATAGTTTTATCTCAATGCTTTCTATGGCTTAAAGACTTCCAATACCAAATTCTTCATACCAACTTCTCTCTTGCTACAAGGGCCATGTATAGGCTTGGAATGTTTATTTTTCATCCATACAACTCCAATCCCATAATTCTTCCAACCCCATTTGGTCAAGTTCACTATTTACATTCAAACTGTCCTATTAGGCCTAATGATCCTATTAGCCCTATCCAGAGGGTTTTTCTGGATTAACTCTAAAAAATTACACACAACCCCAAAAAATAATCAAGGATCTAGAAACCCTTTTGGGAGACCTAAAATATTTCTAAGGTCTAGGGTTCCCAAACTATATGTACATCACTATCCTAGAAAGTAGGGCTTTTAGGCCTATTTTGGCTCTCTACTAGCAACTCTCTAATTTCTCCTCAAAAACTAATCCAGATGGATTGGTTGAGATCTTATCTCAACACTAGGGACCTATGAGACCATAATAACACTAATAACACATTTGGTTTAGTTCTCCATTACACTCCCTTGTCTCTGCAAATAGATTTATCCCTGTCATACTCCTAATCGGGTTGTCCTAACTCGCCTAGGGCATGACCTTATAAATAGCTAAAAACCTCTCCTAACTTCCTACCTCTATATACACTATGTACAATGGATCCCCTAATAATTTCATTCAACCTTTTTTTCTTTCCACAATTGAATTTCATGGGGGAGCCATGACACCAAAAATTGTCTGAATGAGACCAACAGACTACTTAAAAAGAAGATATTTTCCTACAACTAAAAGATCAACTCAAAATGACTAAAACTCTAAACAAAAAATCCTTAAAAAATCCCTAAAACATGAATCCATATTTTTATCTCAAGATTCAATCCATTTAAACACTAAAAACTTGCATAGTCAACTGTGCACTGTTTTCACCAAAGCTTACTTTCTTTCTCTTCAAAAGTTTCATATATTCACTCTACCTCAGGAAATGAGCCATAGAGTGTCTAAAGATTCCTTATCCACCATTTTAGGCCATTTTCAATAAATTCCCACTCCTATAATTTAGGGGATCCAATGTTGTTGAGTTGCATGCAACATTTGCAAAAAGTTGCAAATGTTGTCACGACAACTTTTAGCATCTTTTGTATTTATCATGCAAGCTACAAACTAGGGCTTCTAACCCATTTAGTTTGATTAAATAACCTCATTAATGACTCATGAATCATATTTTTCACCCAACATGGGTCTAGGACACAATTAGGACCCATTTCCCAACTTTAGACCAAACTAGGACTAAACTAATAAAAGCAACTAACAAAGACTAAAAGTGAACATGGTACTAACATTATTTCACCTAGTCACACAACATGACCTTATAAGGCCTTAAGAAAACACACACACACAAACTTGGATAAGGTCAAATACAAGCCAAAACACTAGGCCTTTGAGGATTTCCTAGGTGCTACTACACCATCCTCCCCTAAACAAAAGACTTCAATCCACCCTTGGATTAAGTAAGTTGGTATCAACCCCCAACTTCCTAAACTCATTTTCCTTGATCCAAACTGCATTTTCATTAGGTTTTCCTTTCCATTTTACCAATTTTTCTTTATACTCCTTCTTTCTGGTCTTCTTGTAGACTCTAGAATCCAGAATGCTCTTTGCTTGTTTGGTTGGTGTAGATGGCAATTGTAGTTCTTCAACCTCCTGCATTACTTCATTCAAACTCTAATGAGCATCAAGGATTGGTCCTTTATATAGTACCAAGTCTGCAACATTAAACACTGGTGATAAACCAAAATCCTCTGGAAGTTCCACCTTGTAGGCATTGGCTCCATACTTGGCTAGTATGACACATGAACCAATTCTTCTCATCTGAACTTTATGATGTGTCCCCTTGTGAAGCCTTTCCTTGTTGAGGTGAACCATTACTAGATCTCCAACCTTGAATTAGACGTCCCTTCTTCTCTCATCCACTTTATTCTTGATCTTCTCTATATTCTCAATGAGTGTCTGCCTGGTTGTCTCATGAACCTCTTGCATAGAACATGCAAAATCCTTAGCATATCCACTTCCTTTAGTTCCATCCTTGAGTTCTCTGAGTTCATCAATGCCTCTAGGATGAATGCCATAGACAATTTGAAAAGGACTTTTCCCTGTGGTCCTATTCATTGTATCATTATAGGTATATTCTGCTTGTGTGATGACTTGGTCCCATGTCTGACCATACTCTTTTGTTAAAAACCTTAGGAGATTTCCAAGGCTCCTATTTACTACCTTTGTCTGACCATCTGACTGGGGATGGTAGGTAGATCCAAATGATAAGTTGGTGCCCAACTTTTGCCAAAGAGTCTTCCAAAAGTGGCTCATAAACTTGGTGTCTCTGTCAGACACTATACTCAGTGGTAAACCATGAATTCTAACAACTTCCTTGAAGAATGAAGAAGCTATCTAACTAGCATCATTGGTTGTCTTGGAAGGTACAAAGTGTGCCATTTTACTAAATCTATCTACAATCACATAGACACTGTCCATTCCTTTTCTAGTCTTGGGAAAACCTACTACAAAGTCAATGCTTAGACATTCCCATGGTCTGGTTGGAATGGGAAAAGGTTGATATAGGCCTGTATTTTTGGATATTCCTTTGGCCTTCTGACAAATAACACAACCTTCTACATATTGCTTCACATCCAAGTTCATCTTGGGACAAAAATAGAATCTTTGGACTAACTCTTGAGTTTTATTAACCCCAAAATTGCCACTAAGTGCACCATTGTGTTTCTCTTGTATGAGATTCATTCTAATAGACCCCCTAGGGACACATAACTAACCCCCTTTAAACAATAGACCAGACTACAAAGTGTACTTAAAGTATTGACTATGAAAGTGGTTTTTATACTCTTGTCATACCTTGTAAATGTCTGCAAAGTCCTCATCTTCATCATATAGGTCCTTGAAGTTGTCAATTCCCATACTCTACAATTGAATCTATTGAATGGTCAAGGATATTTTTATCAAAGCATCTACAACCCTTTCTTGTGTTTGATGTTGAATGTGTATGCTTGCAGGTATTCAACCTACTTCATATTCTTATGACTCAATTTGTCTTGTGAGTTAAAGAAACACAATGCTTGATTATCTGAATAGACAATGAACTCCTTTGGTAATAGATAATGCCTCCATTTTCTCAGTGACTAGACTAGAGCATACATCTGTAGGTCATAAGAAGAATACTTCTTGTTAGCTTCACTCAACTTCTCTGAATGGAAAGCCACTCGTCTCCCCTCCTAGCTTAAGACAGCTCCAATTTCCACATTTCTAGCATCACACTCCACTGTAAACAACTTTTCAAAACTTGGCAACACCAAAATTGGTTGGGTTTCAATCTTCTTTTTTAATAGCTCAAAACCATTATTAGCTTGGTCATTCCAAACAAACTTAGTCTTCATGCCTCCTTTAATTTTATCTAACATAGGAGCACATATTGCACTAAACTATTTGATAAACTTTCTATAGTATTGTGCAAGACCATGAAAGATTCTTACCTCAATGTTGGTTCTTGGAGTAGGCCAATTGATGATGGCCTCAACCTTGCTTGGATCCATTTTTAAGTTACCCTATGATAGCGCAAAACCAAGGTACAACAACTCTTTCTTGATGAACTCACACTTTTCTAAGTTGATCATCAACTTCTCCTCCTGCAGCTTCTTAAAACCAATTCCAAGTGTTTGAGGTGCTCCTCCCTTGTCTTACTATAGATGAGTATATCATCTAAGTAGACCACTATAAAATTCACATTTTACTCTTTAAGTACTTCATTCATCAACCTCATGAATGTTGATGGGGAGTTTGACAACCCAAATTGCATGACAAGCCATTCATACAGTCCTTCTATGGTTTTGAAGTTTGTCTTCCACTCATCCCCTTCATTTTCCCTTATCTGGTGATAGCCACTTTTGAGGTCTATCTTTGTAAAGTATCTAGCTCCTCCTAGACATTCCATTAGGTCTTCTATCCTAGGGATATGGAACCTATACCTAATGGTAATCCTATTGATTTCTCTATATTATGTACATAACCTCCAATTTCCCCCTTTCTTAGATGCTAGGACTGTGGGTACAACATAAGGGCTAATGCTCTTTCTTATAAGACCTTTTTCTAAAAGTTCTTGGATTCGTCTAGAAATCTCTTCATTCTATTGGGGAATCATTTTATAGGCTATCTTATTGTGTAGGGTAGCTCTGGGTATTAGGTCTATTTGGTGGCTTACTAACCTCTTAGGTAGTAAGGTGGATGGATGTCCATCACTCACTATCCCTTGATATTTTACTAGCATCTCGTAAAATTATTTTGGCAGCTCTGTCCTCTTCTCTAGTTTGTCTGTAACTTCCTTTGGCTTCAACACCAGTGCAAAGACAACTCCTTCTCCCTCATATAGAGTCTCTACGAACTCCTTTTCACCCACCGTGAGAACATTGGCACTAGTATACTTCACTTCTGCATCCTCCAATAGTGACTTGATTTTGTATGTCACATTGTCTTTCTTGAAGGTGTATGAGTTTTAAACTTAATTATGCATGGCCATCAGATCAAATTTCCATGGTCTACCTAGGAGAAAGTGACATGCATCTATGGGTAAGACATTGCACAAAACTTTATCCTTATATCTTTCAATGGATAATTCAACCCAGTCTTGCTCATTTACTAGTACATGTTGCCCTTTGTTTAGCCAAGTGACCTTATAAGGATTGGTGTGGGGTATCCTTGTCATTTTTAGCATACTAACTACCTCTTATGACACTATGTTGTCAGTTGATCCTGAGTCTATGATGAATCTATACACTTTTACCATCATATTACATTTCACTATAAAGAGTGCTCTCCTCTGACTGCTCTCTTCCTTTACTAGTTATTTTATCAGAGTTCTCCTCATCATAAGGTTTTCTCCCTCCTCTGATTCCAGTGGCACTTCAGAGTTCTTGTTCCCACTTTTCTATTCATGAACATAGTTCACTCTTTTGTCACCCCTTGAGAGGTATTTCCCTTCTTTGGACACCTATAGGCTGGATTTCCTAACTGATTACACTTCATGTTGGAAAAATAGTTGCCTCTTCCTCTATTGTTAGAGTTCCTCCCTCTGCTTGAGCTCCCCCTATTGAAGTTTCCTTCATGTTGTTCAGTGATCTTAGTCTCTGATTGTCCTTTAGATTCAAATCTTCTTCCTCCATAACCACTTCTTTGTCCTTTGGTGTCTCTTCCTCTGCCCCTTCCTCTTGAAGTATTGGAGTCTTGTTTCTTCTTCAACTTATCGTCCACCTTGATATCAATTTGATGGCATTTCTAAACTATATCTGGAGTCAAAAGACTCATCTCATCTTGAATGGTCCATTTGAGGCCATTAAGATACCTTGCTACTTTCACTTTCTCATCTTGTGCTATCCTTGACCTCATACAAAATATTTGAAACTCTTCAGTGTATGAGTTGACATCTAGGTCCTTCTATCTTAGACCTTGTCTTCTCTTGTGTAACTAGATTTCCTAATCCTCAGGGATGTAAGCATCTCTTACTATTGCTAGCATATCTTTGCATGAATAAATGGGATTCTTTCCCTCTTTCTCTCTCTCATCTTGGAGGAACTTCCACCAAGTGAGAGAAGACCCTCTCAATCTTGCCTTAGAAACTTTCACTTTTTGAGCCTCTATGATGGGTTCTCTAGTCCCTCTATCCAATCAAGGACTACTTTTGGTTCCATTTTGCCACTAAAAATGAGAACTCCTTCAAATGCTTTACCACTCATAGCCTTCAGGTATTTCAAGAATGGTTCTTTACTTAGGACAGGATTAGCTTTAGGGACTTCATCTTCAAGGGCAATCTCTTTTCCTTTCCCTTCCATTCTTTCCTTCACTTCATCTGCCTTCACATCAACTTCATCTCCTTTTTTCTCCAATTGAACAAGCCTATCTCAGATTAATCTGTTCTTCTCCTCTTGTTCATCTACCTTCTTTGCTAATTCAGTATTATTCACCATTTTTGGCTCTCCAATGGATTCCTCTGGTTGTAACATTAACCACAAGCTGATCAAAAGAGGCTCTGATACCAATCTAATAGAAGTAACCTTAGAAGTGTGCTTACACAATGCTCTAGACTAGATTTTGTTCTTCCTAGTCCACTTAGGATCCCAATAGCTCTTTAGGACCTCTGTAGTATCTAGGTACTTAACCTAAGACCACTCCTATCTCTTCTGTAGGAGTATTCAATTTTGTGTTTCACTCTAAGGGACAACTATCTCACAGTTTTGTCTCAATGCTTTCTATGGCTTGAAGAATTGCAATACCAAATTCTTCATACCAACTTCTTTCTTTCTACAAGGGTCATGTATAGGCTTGGAATGTTCATTTTTCATCCATACAACTCCAATTCCATAAGTCTTCAAACCCCATTTGGTCGAGTTCACTATTTTCATTCAAACTGTCCTATTAGGCCTAATGATCCTATTAGCCCTATACAGAGGGATTTTATGGATTAACTCTAAAAACTTACACACAACCCCCAAAAATAATTAGGAATCCAGATACCCTTTTGGGAGACCTAAAATATTTCTAATGTCTAGGGTTCCTAAATTGTCCGTACATCACTGTCCTAGAAAGTAGGGCTTTTAGGCCTACTTTGGCTCTCTACTAGAAACTCTCTTATTTATCCTCAAAACTCAATCCATATGGATTGGTTAGGATCTAAGATAGACACTAGGGACATATGAGACCCTAATAAAACTAAGACAACACTTTTTTTAGTTCTCCATTACACTCCCTTGTCTCTGCAAATAGATTTATCCCTGTCATACTCCTAACCAGGCTGTCCTAACTCGCCTAGGGCATGACCTTATGAATAGCTAAACATCTCTCCTGACTTCCTACCTCTATATACACTATGTAAAGTGGCTCCTCTAATCATTTCATTCAACCGTTTGTGTTTTCCATGGTTGAATTTCATGGGGGAGCCATGAAACCAAAAACTATTTGAATGAGACTGGCGAACTACCTAAAATGAAGATATTTTCTACAACTAAAATATCAACTCAAAATGAATAACACTCTAAATGAAAAAGTCTTAAACCAATCCCTAAAACATGAAACCATAGTTAGATCTCAATATTTTTTTGATGAATAGAGGCCTTTACTATAAATATGTATAACAAAATACAGTATTCGCAAAAAAAGCCCGGGGGATAAAAAATCACCCCGCAAAGTCACTCAGCATAAAGCTGGAATAAAACAACTAATCATAAAAAAAACATTATAAGAAAATCCCTCAAGATGAGAGAGCAGTAGAAAAAGAGGGTAGAGGATCTTTATCTAGCAGATTTCCCCACACATTGGGTCCAGGGGTCTGGTCGGGAGGTGACCACCCATCTTCAGTTTCTTTCTCCATCTCTCCTTCCTCCCACCTGGGAGAAATTGCAAGGGCCAGGTGGGGGATCTTATCAAAAGGGGTGGGAGGCCACACAGGAACAATGTCCAAAGGCTGAGAAATAGTAGAGGCAAGCACAAGAGGCCATCCAGAAGCTGAGGCCCTCCTACCAGGAGGAGAGGTAGAGTGGTGACGCCAAGAGCGTGGTGTTCTAGAACTCCTCATAGAGGCACTCCTGCTGTGACGTCAACCCTGGGGTGGTGTGTGATCAACAAAGAGAGAATCTGGTGGCACCCTGGCTACAATACATAGGGAATTACCCCAATGTTGTAGAAACTCTTACAAGTGGGCAACCTCGAGGACCACCTTATCAGCTTGAACTTGAATCTGCATCATGAAATTATTACATAGACATGCCTTAGCATAGAGAGAAACATTGATATCCAAAAAGCTATGAGAAAAAATAATAGCATTGTGGTCTTTCCATAAGGAAAACAAAATCTCCATCCTGAAAGCATGCCAAATCTGGGTGAACTAGGAAGGCATTCTGGTAGAGTCACCAAGCAAATCCATGTGCCAAGAGAAAGGCTCAGGCCAAAAAAGGCATAAAAAAACTATGAATCCAATTCCAGTAATTCTGGGCCCGACCACAGAACCAAAAAATATGCATAATGGTTTTAGAATACCCACAAAAAGGGAATTTAGGGTCAGGCACACCTAAGTGCTGAAGCCAAGCTCCTAAGGGTAACCCTTGGTAGAGAAGACACCAAGCAAAGTGAGAAATTTTGGGTTCAGTGATAGCATCCCAAATAGTGCAAAAATGCCAGCTCCAAGTGCTCTATGAGGAAGAGAGATGCCAATGATGATTGAGAGACTCAACCATTGAGAAATGAGGCACCAACCAGGAGTATCCAATTTTGGGCTTATAGTTGGTAAATGGTGTATCTGGGTACCATTTCCAATCTTTCTGCCAAGGTTTAACTAACTGAATGCCAAGTTTATGCAGGAGGTACGGTGGAATAGAAGAGACAAGCAAATCAAAAGTCTAACGATCTAGGCGAGTGAGCTAGAACTGAACCCAGAAATCATCCCAAGAGTGGAGACTCATGGTGGCTCTAGAAAAAAAATCCTTGGGTGTTTGGATGCCTTGTTTGTGAAAACGGACAGCACTAATCCCCTAAATTTTGGCCAAAGGAAACCCTTGTTGGGAAAAGAGCGAGGACCACCAAATATTTTGCAAATTGAATGAAAGCCCATCATGGAATCCATTATCAACCCAGTGAAGCGAGGGTTTAACTGCCTCCCAGGCATGCCAAATACTTTTGGCAACAAAGGTACCATGGATTTGGATAGGATTTTTCATAACCAAGAGGGTTTGAAATCCAATTCCTTTCCAAGTTGGTTTGTGCAACGGGTACCCAGAAGAAATACAGTGGCAAAGTAAAACTTTCCAGGCCTCATCACCAGTGAGGCAACCCACAATCCACTTCGCACAAAGGGCTTGGCCCTAATTCTAGGTATCACATAAGCCAAGCTCACTAGAGGCCCTGGGGAGACAAAAAAACTCCCAGGCAACTCTATGAAAGTCATGGTGATCTGCACCAGAGGCCCAAAGAAAATCCCTCAACAATTTCTCAAGCTTCTTGTACGAGGCCTTGGAAGGAGCCCAACAGGAGGAATAGTAAACATGACTAGCATCCAAGACCTTAGAGAAGATCTAAAATTTACCAGTGATCAAGAGTGGTTTGGTAATCCAATCGGTAAGCTTCTTTTAAATTTTAGCTAACACAACATTCCATAAATCAGTAGAAGTAGATTGAAAAGAAAAGGGTATACCAAGAAACCAAAATATTTCCCCCTACTGGATCTTGGACCAACCAAATTGGGAAAACTAGGGTAGATCAGGATGGGAGGATTGTCTGTAGCACAAGGTCTTATGCCCCTGAATGGAAGAGCCCAAAGCCAAATAGAAAGTGTCTAAACACTACAAGTTTGCCTTGATATTCTCTTCATTCTCTGCAAGAGTGAGAAAGGAATCATCAGCAAAATGGCCATTAACCAACTGTTGATTGGAGTTGGGTAAAGAAATACCATGAACATGGCCTAGAGAAATAGAATGAGCTAATAAATAGCCAAATCCATCGGCTGCAAGAACATATAAGGCAGGAGCAAGAGGACATCCTTGCTGAATAGATCTGAAAATCCCAAAGGTGGAAGACTGTCTGCCATTAATGGTGATGCAAGTGGAGGCATCTTGAAAAAGCATCTGCATAGACTGAAGAAATCTGGGGCCAAAACCCAAAGTGTGAAGCATAGCAAGAATAAAAGGCCATTCAATACGATCATAAGCTTTAGCAAAATCAATTTTGAGAAAAAGAGCTTTTTGTTGAGACTTTTGTGCCCATTCCATACCTTCCCAAATGGCTATGATATTATCAACAATATATCTTGATTGAATAAAGCCATTTTTCTCTGGCCTAACAATTTGAGGGAGGATGTGGTGAATCTTAAGAGATAGAGCCTTAGCAATAATCTTGTAAGAGACATTAAGCAAGGTAATAGGCCTCCAATTGAAAATATCCTTAGGATCCCCAACTTTAGGGATAAATTTGATGTTTCCTTTATTAATAATATGACCCAGAGATTGGGAGTGATAAGCTTCAAGGTAAACCTGATGAAGATCAGGACCAATGGCATCCCAGAGAGTTTTATAAAACTCACAGGGAAACCCATCACAACCTGGAGCTTTATTGTTAGCCATGGCAAAGACAGCTTCCTGGATATCTTGAAGGGTAAGAAGTCGATCATAAAAAGCATGTTGGGATGGTGAAACACATTGAGGCACCATAGCCATGCAATCTGCACGAGCTTGGTTGTTGGCAAGTGAAGATCCCTAAGTGGTAAAAACCTGTTCATAATGACGAACAAAGGCTTGCAAGATATCAGGAAGCTCTATGAGGAGAGACTTCCCCTCTTGGATCCTGTTTATACCCACATTGGTTTTTCATGCATGGATATTGGAAAAAAATTATTTAGAGGCTTGATCTCTGACTTTTAAATAGTGTAGCTGAGCCTTGATCTGAGCACCTCTAGTAGCATAGTTGTCTACAACTTGTTTTTGCTAACGCAACTGAGCAAGTTGAACTTGCAAATTCTGATTGAATGGATCAAAGGCTAAGGCCTCTGTGGAAAAACAAAGAGATTTTGTGTTATCCTCATAGGATTGATGGTGTTAAATGACAAGCTATAAACCATAAATGCACAGAAAGTGAACTGTACGACAGATGGCATCATTCCACCTTTGAATCCAGCCAGAAAAATGTTGAGGTCAAGGCTCAAGCTTCCACACCCAATGAATGTGGACCACCATGGAAGCATGATTGAGTATGAAAGTATTAAAGAAGAACTCAGTGGTGGGAGGACATGCCTTAGTTTTCTTCCATTCAATAATGAATTAAATGGGGAAATGATCTGACAAGGTCACATCAACAAGAGGAGTAACCGGGAAGGCTTATTTTTTGAAAAAAGAGAAAAAAGACTGTGTCGTAATTATAGCATGATAAAGCCATTTGTGAATTCTATCAGAGGAGGCTCTAAAATTAGACCACATGTGCCAAACACCATCACTTCAGTGGTGGCCAAGATTGGGATCAAAAAGGCCCAATTTATTACACATGTAATAACAGGCTTCCCATTCACCAACTGTCCACCAGAATGGTAGAACACCATCCTTGTTAGAAGCCACTTCAACCATATTGAAGTCACCACAAAAGAGCCCAATTGCAGGTGGCAAAGAATCTGCAAGCCAACGCCACAGGTGAGATCTCTCAACAGCATCATTGGGAGCATAAACATTAACTATGCCAAAAGAATGATTCTCAATAATGAAAGTGACCCAAATAGATCATTGCATGGGATCTAAACCATGACTGATAAAAAATAATGCCAACAAGGAGAAAGGAGAGTAACAACTCCACCTCGAATAGCCTTGTGCTGAGAGTAAAGAGCAAGGCTCTTAGGCCAAATAATTTTGCAGGCCGCATCAAGCATAAAACCAAAAATTTTAACTTCTTGGAGGCATAAAACATCCAGATGACTAACACAACAATGAACATATCTGACATAGTACTTTTAGGGTAGGTGTGTCAAACCCCTAACATTCCATGAGATGTACTTAATGAGAAAATAGTGTTGACCATACCATCATCATCCCCAAGGGATGCAAAACTATTAGACAAATAAGCAAAATTGTTCCCAGGAAGTTCCATGGAGACATTTTGGCACTTTTCTGCCATACTCTCCTGTGCAACCTCAGCACACCCATCAAGGCTGCGAGAGTGGCAGAAGATGGAAGGAGTGGAAATAATAGAGGCTGCGTGAAGTGTGCGAACCCAAGGAGGGTTAGTATCCAAATGCAAAATCTCTTTCCCCTGTTGACCAAGGTTTGAAACAGGAGCATTCTCAACATGAGAAGCAACCCAAGCCTCCACAATAGGAGGTGGTGGTTGCAAAGAAGAAGCTGAAGTGATAGGTTTAGCCTATTTGTTCTTGTGACTGACCATTACCCAATCATATTTTTTGTTATCTTCTTTTTTACCAGCTTCAATGGGCCAGAAACCAAAATCCTTAGGAGGAGGTTTAGGTAGAGGAACTGCCAAAGGAAAATCCTTGATTTTATGCTTTGTAGATTGAAAATGGTAGAAAGTTTTGGGAAGGTTGAGGTAGAGCACCTTCTGAGAGAAGATGGTGTCGCCAACCTAAATCTCAAAATATTCTTTAAGATCTCGAGAGAGGTTGACTTCAATGTAGAGCCTCTTTTGAGGCTATGGGTTAAAAAAATGGTCATGCTCACTACAAATAACCCTACCTAGCTTTTGCACAATGGTATGCATGAAAGGCCAATAGGGTAGAGGAAGACCAGGAAACTCAACCCAAACAAGGAATTTGAGCTTCTTGTCATCAGAGACCAAAAAGTCTCAAGATCAGCACTGGAAAACTAAAAGGGAAGCCCTAATATCCCAGGGTCCCTTGGCAAATATAGCATCCACATGAGTGGGATTGGAAAAGAAAAACAAAAAAAAACCTTGGTGAGACTTTGAATGCCATCTAGGCAGATTCCATGAGGAGTCCAGGCTTTCACCACCCAATCTTTAATCATATTTTTAGGTGGGTTGCGACCCAGAAAGTAACCAATAAGGGTATGTTTTTCAAGCCAAGAACAGGAATCATCAAACGCATGAATGAGAAAAACAATATCAGGCTGAGAAATACCTCGTGAAACACCTTGGGAAAAAACTTGTGAGGTCTCTTTCTTGGAGGTGCCATTGTTATCTGTCACCAGAACAGCACCAGCATCAACTTATGGGCTAGTGGCGGCCGGGGCCATAAATAATAAGGAAAATCCTATAGTAAATGTACTCTGAAAGGATAGGAGGGCTCAAAATAGCAACACAAATCTAAACCCTAGCAAAGAAAAAAAAACTTGACCACCAGATCTCAAGATTCAATCCATTTAAACACTAAAAACTTACAAAGTACTCTAAAATGAGCCATAGAGTGTCTAAATATTCCTTCTCCACCATTTTAGGCTATTTGCAATCAATTCACACTCCAATAATGGAGGGGATCCAATGTTGTCAAGTTGCATGCAACATTTGCAAAAAGTTGCGAATATTGTCATGACAACTTTTAGCATCTTTTGCATTTATCATGCAAGCTACAAACTAGGGCCTCTAACCCATTTAGTTTGATGAAATATCCTCATTAATGACTCATGAAGCATATTTTTCACCCAACATGGTTCTAGGACACAATTAGGACCCATTTCCCAAATTTAGACCAAACTAGGACTAAACTACTAAAAGCAACTAGCAAAGACTAAAAGTGAACATAGTACTAACACTATTTCACCTAGTCACACAACATGATCTTCTAAGGCCTTAAGAAAAAACACACACACTGACTTGGCTAAGGTCAGATACAAGCCAAAACACTAGGGCTTTGAGGATTGCCTAGGTGCTCCTGCACCACTTATGGTATAAGAAATCTGATGATTTTTATTTGCATGCTTATACTCATGCTGATTGGGTAGGAAATGTTGATGAAAGAAAGAGTACAAGTGGTGGTGCATTATTTCTTGGGAAAATATTGGTTTCTTGATTAAGTAAAAAGTAGGAATGTATAGCTTAGTCTATTGTTGAATCAGAGTATGTTGTTGTTGCTATAAATTGCACATAGATTGTTTGGATGAAGCAAATGTCGAAGGACATTGGGATAACTTTTGATGAGCCAGTGGTTATCCATTGTGATAACACTAGCATAGTGAATAAGTCAAAGAATCCAGTTATGCATTCTAAGACTAAATATATTTCCATTAAGTATCATTTCTTGAGCGACAAGGTTGCAGAGAAGGAGATTAGATTGGAGTATATCAGCGCAAAGGAGCAGATAGCAGATATATTTACAAAACCTTTGCCAAAGGATGCCTTTGAGTATCTCAGAGGTATGCTCAGGGTGAGAACCCCTCCTTATGAGAACTAAATTGATTTAGGAATGCATTAGTCCAGTGGCTTTTAGAGCTATATCATTTTCTGGACTTGATGTATGGATCTACTCCTCAGGGGGAGTGATCACAGGAACGTTATAGAAGAAATTTGGGTAATTTTGCACCTAGTTGTTAGAGGCATTAAGATTTGGAAAAGATACACCTTGCAGAAGAAGAGTTATGGCACCCTTTGACATTTTTGTCAAAGGGGGAGAGATTCTATGTGAAAATCCCTACTTTTTTAGGGAGAGTTGTGTTGAGGATTTTGAGAAGATTGTATTGAGATTGAGTACATTTGGGTTAATGGATTTTCCCATATGTTGCCATCAATTCCACAAAGGGAGATTTGTGGAATTGGTTTCTAATGTTGTTTTTGGTATTTATGTTTTGTCACTGATGTCAACATATGTTTCTATGGAGGTAGAATATATTGGTTATTATTGTTGCTTGATGACTGACAGAAGTGAACAGGTACTATACAGTTGATTCAGAACAAGAAAAGATGGTGATGTGTATAGGGATGTGTTGTGATCTTATGTCTCAGGTCATATGGCTTAATATTTAAGATTGAGTGGGTTACAAATGTTTTAGTGAAGACTGGGTACTGGACTATGATGATGATCTTTGATAGAGTCAGTCTCTGTGTTTTGAGGATAACTTGTGTGCGATATGGATTCATGATATGCGAGCTTGGGAAATGTCAGAAGATATTTTGAGGAAATTTTGCTTGATTCTTGGGTCGTAGGACTCTTGGTGACATCCATTGTTGTTTTTGTTCTAAAGGATACCTATTTGGGGCTGACTTCAAAGAAGTAGCATGTATTGTGGATTGTGAGCGTGGATTATGGATCTTGGATTATATTTGATGGATTATAATTGATGTTTACTTTGTGTGTATCTTAGCAAGGGGTTGATTAATTATTTGTGGAAGTCTTAATTGGCTGACCTATTTTCTTATTGTAAATCTGTATAAAAGAAACATTGTTTTCTTTTATGGAGGTGTGAAGAATAGTGAAGTGTGGAAGCTGTGAAATTGTTTATGTGAAGTCTACTAGATGTAGAGAAGAGGATATGATTTAGAGACTTCATTGGAAATTATCAAGCAAAGACAGTTTCTATCAGACAGTTCAGTGGATTATATAATTCTTATATACACTTATATTTTGGATAGTAAATCTTGAGGGTGGATTGAACCTTCTTTAGGAAGTGAGCCTAGTGTTACTCTTGACTCCTAATAGGGTTTGTCCTTTAACAAGGACTATGTACTATAATGCATTAATAAGCTCCTAATAAGGCTAAATATTTTAGCAAGGATACCATACTCTCAGTACATTATTTATGGGTGTTAATTCACACTGGGGTTTTACCTTTAACAGGGTTTCCTCGACAACAAAGGATTATGTTATGGTGTTGCATTTACTGTGTTTTCATTTGGATTAAAATTTTGATCTATAATACTTAATGTTTAATAATCTATCTCACAACTGATTAACCCCCCCTCTCAGTTGTGTTGGTGGACTTTTATTCCTAATAGATTAATCTGCGTATCTTTCTTTACAATCTTGTAAGCCAGATCTATAGCTACACAAGGTACGATGTCCACTCGGGATGATTGGAATACTTGATAGGACAATATGTTGCATGCAAACTTAAACTTAGGTTCTTCAATGGTAAAAATATTTAGACCTCTCCCATCCCATTTGGCTTTGGTTAGCTCACTCAACTTGATCTTCTCAATCTGTTTGATAGATTTAGGCTTGTCTCCAATCAGGTAACCAGTTACAATATGTAACACATCCTTTGTGATCTTGATAGGTTGATCTAGCCACATACATTAGTCATCTACTTGGCTAATTACCATCCTTATCCACTCCATCTGTATTACCTTTTGGATATGTAGGGCATGTGTCAAACCTTTTGAGTCTAGATGAACATGATCGCTCTTTAGTTTTTCATCTACACATAACTTATGGTAAGATGAATCAATATTTGTTTCACAAATCTCCTCAACCTTACAATGGATGAAATTTCACACGTCTGCAATCAATAAGACTCTGTCCAAAATGGACAAAAGTTCTCCCATCATGTCTAGTTCAGCTACCTTCGCAAGAGGTAGCTTGTACTTAGAATTCACAAACTCAGCATTCTCAACCACAACTGGGTTTCGAGCTTTCGGGGCCATATCCTCTTGTCAAATACAAAAGCTTTTCAACTAGGCTTTTGTGTCTATGAATCAGTTGCACTAACACAACTAGGGAAATACCACAAATACCTTAAATAGAATCAAATATGCACAAAGTGGTATAGGATCACCTTCACAATTGCTCAAATCTGCTTGAGTACTTAGTTCTCCAACTTTGTTCACACTTCTCTAGAAAATGTTAAGTAACAATGATAGACGATGCAGTCTATATATGGCTTTTTCTAGGTTTAAGGCTTCCAACAGTTTGAAAGTAGCAATTAATTTTTTGTCAAATTACTTTACCAAATACCTAACTTTACTTTCCTTAAACCAAATAAATGTGAAACATAAACTCAAAAATAAGAATCCAAATGCATCTAAGTATGCTCATATGGATCTCACTACATATACTAGGAATTGATTAAGATTTGAGTTTTTACTTGTAGTTCCTACTCATACCTCTTACCTGATTAGGTAGGTTCAGTTGCACCCAATCTAGAGGATGAGGTACCTTCAACTATTTTGAATGATGTTCCATCATCCATGGTCTTTCTTCTCCATGTCTTATTCATCTGATCTCTCATTTCTTCTACATTCACTTTAGGTTTCTTATATGTTTCTTCCTCAGTAGGATATTTTCCTTGGTATCTGCAGTCTTTGGAAAGATGACCTAGCTTATGAAAATGGAAGCATGACATGTCAGGTCTTCTCCAAGATCTTATATTGTTCCTACCATGTAACAACATTCAATTTGCAGCAATTTTCTCATATCTTCCACGGACTAAAAAAGATATCCTTGTATTATAGTACCATGGTATGCATGTATCCCATCGGTTGCTTGGTATATTCTATCGATTCAATACCCATTTTTCATTTCTCTTTTTTGATCTGCATTCTTTAGATTTGTGAGTGTACTTGTTACAATTATTGTAGTAGCCATCAAACTTTGGCTTTCTTGTGTTGTTAAGTCTTTGATCTTCATTCATGTGCTTGATGCCCATACTTGTTACAATTAAAGAAATTTCCATCAAACTTGGGTGAACTCGATGACTTGCCTCTTTTGATTCTTCATACGTTTGCAGTATGTCTAGGCTTCCCACAGTAATGGCAACTAGGCTTGTTTAACTTTGGTGGGGTGGAAGTTCCTTATCTATCATCTTGATTAGAGGACTCTCCTTTCTCAGTAGTGCTCTTACTATTGAATCCTAGTCCAGTCTTGTCTGTCGGTTTTCTCTGACCTTTAAGCTATGCATCCAATCATCTCAGTGTTTCTTCATTTCTTTTTAGTATCTCATTTTCTTCTTTTTCATATTTTACCTCCCTGGTCAATCTATCAGCTTCACACTTCAGCGCTTGATTCTCAAATTGTTTTCTGGCTGACTCTATATTATCACTCACTAGCTGATTGGTCATATTATAGTGTACTTGCATCATCCTCATGATTTCACTATCTTTGTTAACTATTCTTGTTTCAAACTATATTTTTTCTTATTTGTCTATTCTCAGTGCATTTTCAACTACTCCCTTAGAGTCAAGTATCTCACTCATTCTCAATTCCCATGTTTCTTGTTCTATCTTTTCCAATTTTAGTTGCTTGGTGAGTTTCTTGTTCTTTTCCATCAGTACTGCAATGGCAAAATCAACTTCACTATTCAAACTACCTTCAGATGTTTTTTCAAGAGTATCAACATTATCTTGTGTGGATTTTAGTTCACTGCATAAATTGCTTCCTCACTTTTAAGTACTTTTCTAACTTGCTTTTCAGATCTTCAATCACTTCTTGTGCACTCTTCAAATCAAACTCAAGAGTATCAATATTCTTAGATTTCTTGTAACTTTCCATGGTCATGATCTTTACTCTCAGGTGATTATACCTTTATCTCAAGATACTAGCTATAATACCAATTGTTAGATTAATCTTATGGAAAGGTAAGTGTTGAGAGGGGAGGGGTGAATTGGTACTTTAAAACTTTTAACTAATATTCATTCCTTTTCACTAAACCGAATATCATTCACAAAAAACATTGAAAAACATATAACATAAATTAGAAAACCAATACACATAACACCATGATTTTTGGTCATGAAGAAATCCTTGGTTAGAGGAAAAAACTATGGTGGGGATGACACCCACAATCCTTCACTTCTGTAGAATAAAGGTTGCTCAGTTAGAGCTACAATGTTAGCTACTTCTGGTAGCTTACCCTATTAGGAATATTATTCTTGGTCAAGAGTATAAAAGACTTATTTAGTCTACCTGGTTAAAGGATTTTACAATCTCTCATCTAAGCGATGTACCTAGCTAAAGGATTTACAAAATAAGACATGTTAGGGTCTACCCACTGAATGAGATTTCTAATCTCCTAACTATTACAAAAATGTCTGCAAGTATGCATCAACCATAATATTGTTCCAACTCTTAATGCTCTGCAATTGCATTACCTCTTTCTGCACTTGGTAACTTATCTATTATGCACCATATATCTTCTTCATTATGTCTTTAGCTCTATCATTGTAACTATTTCTCTCTTCTCTTTAATATTTTCCCTCTTCTCTGTGTAATATTCAACATCCCTCTTGTTAAAGATAATTACTCAATTGTGTATTGTCATTGATGTTACACAAATGTATTAATATTACAGAAATGTCTAAACCCAACCGAGCACAATCAGTGTATTTTTGAGCTCTCTCGGGCATTGAAGAAGACTCATGTATCAACCAAAGTGATTTTTTATATTAACCGAGCTCTGTTGGTTAATGAAGGAAGTTTTGTATTAACCGAGTTCACTCGGGCAATACAGTAAGTTTAGTGTCAGCCAACTTACAATTGTTTACATATTTTATGTTTAATTGGTTAATTACAGTTGAGAGATTTGAGTTTTATTAATTATATGGAAGGGTATTCAAGGCAATTTGACAAGGCCTATCATATATATAAAAGGTCAAGTTTGGATTGAATGTGAGGAAAAGTAGTAGAGTTTTTTGATATGAAGGATCAAGGCGAAGTAAGAGGAAATTTTGATTAAGGATAGAATATCTAGAGTAAGCTACAAAAGAATATTTGATCAGTGGGGATCTAGTTAAAGCCAGAATAGAGATCTGAATCTACAAAGATAGTTGCTTCTTCAATCAATTCAATCTCATTGTTACTCTCTAAAAATTGTACAGTGATCCAAATCTCTTAATAGAGTAGACTTAACATTATTTTATAAATCCTCTCACAAGGTAGCATTTCTACATTGAAGTGTTTAAAGACCTCTAACAAGGCCACTCCTAATAGTGTTATTGAAGTGTTTAAAGACCTCTAACAAGGTCACACCTAATAGTTTATTTTGTAACCTTTACCAGGGATGGCTCCTAATAGGGCTCAATTCAGAAGAGTCAAAAATAGTCACTAGTTGTGATTGGTGGTTTTCCCAAATTGGGTTTCCATGGTAAATCTTGGTGTCACTTGTGTACATGTTATTTTCTTTATGATTTATGTTTCTACACTTAATCACTAAAGGTTAATCACATTTAATATCTTAAGATTTCTTTGTTAACCAAGTAACAGAAGAATAGCTTTTGTTAACCGAGCAGAGTGATAAGTTTGATTAAGACAGCTAAGGAACTTGGATTTGTTTTTGTGGTAACTAATTCACCCCTCCCCTCTCAGTTACTCAACTCATTTCCAACAATTGCTATTAGAGATCTTGGTGCTTTCAGGAAAGGTTTCAAGGCCTAAGCTAAAGATCAAAGATTTCTTACAGAAGGGAGATCCCCAAGCTCAACAAAGACAAATTTGTTGCATGGAAAGAGTTGATGAGGCTACATCTATCTACTATTGGAGATACTAGTTTGCAATTCTTGGACCACAAGTATGTGGAAACACCTAGACCTACATCTGTGGATTAGATGGTGGACATGAAGAATCACAACATAATGATGGTTGATATTTCTTCTTCACTCAGCTATTCATAGTTTGATGAAGTCAAGGACTACCCTACTGCCTATGATATGTGGAAGAAACTACATGATATCCATAAAGGAGATGACAATGTAAAAAGAGCCAAAGCAGAGAGTCTCAGAGGTCAGTTTGATTAGATGAAAATGTAAGAAGGAGAAGACATTACAAAATACAGTGAAAGGATCAAGAAAAGTGTTAGTGCCATTAGAGCTGCTGGTGGAATGATTGAAGATAAAATAATGGTTAGTAAGGTATTGAGAACTTTACTTCCTATATATGTAATTAGAGTTTCATCTATTCAAGAGATGAGGTGCAGTAATAATATAAATCTAGATGCATTGGTTGGAAGGCCGATAGCTTTTGAGTTAGACAATTTTGACTATTATTCTCCTAATCCTAGCAATTTTGATTCTGCATTCAAAGCTAAACTAAGCCTTGGTAAGCTGGATAGAAACTCAAAAGGAAAATATATTGACAATGATAGTGATGATGATTCTAATGATGAAGATCTAGAAATCATTGAAGAACTACTTGCAAAGAGAGCTGCCAATGGAAAAGGACAGTACAAAGGAAGAATACCATTGATTTTCTTTTCATGTAATGAGGTTGGTCACATTGCTGCTAATTTTCCAAACAAAGAAGACAAAGATGAGAGAAAGTTCAACAAGTAAAAAAGCAAGAAATATTTCAAAAGTTACAAAAGCTACAAGGACAAAGGTAAGAAATATTGTTATATTGCAAAAGATTCTGACAGTGATGAAGATGAAGATGCAATGGTTTACATTGCTATTGAGGATGAGTCAGACAATGAAGAAAATAAAAATACTGCACTTTTCTCTCATATTAAAAAAAATGACACTTGGATAATTGATAGTGGTTGTTCTCACCACATGACTTGTGATAAAACAAAATTTGAGCATCTTGAGCACTATAATGGTGGGAGTGTCAGTTTTGGAAATGATGAACCTTGCTATGTAAAAGGTAAAGGTTGTATTGCTCTAAGTAAATGAATCAAATGTGATAATGCTTATTGGGTTGAAGGACTAAGGTGTAATATACTAAGTGTAGCACAGATGAATAACATTGGTTTCAAGGTAGAGTTCATGAATGGTAAGGCCAAGCTCCTGGATGGTAAGGGAAACCTAGTTGGAACTAGAAAGAAAACAAAAGGTAATCTATTCTATCTTGATCTCACTGAAAGTTCATGTTTTATTGCACAAGTAGAATAAATTTGGTTATAGAATAAAAGTTTGTGTTATGTGAACTTTGATAACTTGGTCAACATAAGCAAGAATAGAAGAGTAAGAGGTATTCCTATTTTGAAGAAACCTGAACTGGCAATATGCAAACAATGTCAAATTGGGAAGATGGGAAAAAATAGTATCAAGAAAAAGAATTACAATACTGAAGAAGTCTTTGAGTTGGTGCATACTAATCTATGTGGACCAATTGGATCAAACAACAAGTTACACTGGAGAGAATTATTTTATTCTATTTGTTGATGATCATTCCAGAATGATGACTATTATGTTTCTTAAAGAAAAATTAGAAGCTTTTTAGAATTTTGAGTGGTACCTTGCTAGAGTTGAGAAGGAAATGGGAAAGAAACTAAAATGCCTAAGATCTGATAGAGGAGGTGAATTCATTTCTAATTATTTCAATGAATTATGTAATGAAAGAAGAATCAAGAGACGAGTATCTACCCCTGGTACACCACATCAAAATGGAATAGGAGAAAGAATAAATAGATCTATTATGGATTGTGCAAGGACCTTGATGATTGAAAATAATGTTGCAACCAAATACTGGAAGGAAGCTATCAGCACTACAATTCACACCTTGAACAAAGTTCAACTGAAGAAAGGAACTAATCAGACACACTTTGAATTATGGTATGGCTATAAACCTAATGTTCATTATTTCAAAGTATTTGGATGTAAATGTTACATCTTGAAGGAAGAAAGAAATGGAAAATTTGATGTAAAAGGTGATGAAGGCCTATCCCTAGGATACTCCTATAAAAGAAAAGAATATAAATTTTTTAATCTTTCTACTCATAAATTCATAGAAAGTGTACATGTAAAGATTGATGAGTTTGCAGAAAGAAGTGAAGAATGGAGTAGTAAAGAGCTTGAGGACTACAAAAAATTTGTGTATTATGAACTTGATACTATACCTAAGACACAAGCAATGGTGATTGGACAACAACCATGCCAACCACTAAATTCATGAGCACAAACTCTGCTACAACTTGTCCAACCCAAGCTGCTAACAGTTGCAACCAACTCTTAGATAGAGGAAATTGAGTCACAAATAGAAGCAACTGAGTCACAGACAGAGGGAACTGAGTCTTAGATAGAGGCAATCGAGTCTCAGATAGAGGAACCCAAGTCTCATTCAAAAGAACAGAGCATAATTTTTTAGCATGGTGAACCAAGTGGAGCAAACCCAGAATCTAAGAGGAAGGAACCTGTACTTGCCAAATATGTCAGAAGGCATCATGCACCTGAGAAAATAATTGGAGATCAAACAAAAGGTATAATGACAAGGAATAAACTTAAAGGTACATGTTTTCTTAGTGAAATTGAACCTAGATCCATTAAATATTATTGAATTATGAAAGCTAGATAGAAGCCATGAATGAAGATATTGAGCAGATAGAAAAGAACAAAACCTGGACTCTTATGCCTAGACCAAAAGACAAAAATGTGATTGGTACTAAGTGGGTTTTTAGAAACAACTTAAATGAAAAAGGTGAAGTTTCTATAAAAAAAGCAAGATTAGTGAGTAAAGGATATGCTCAAGAAGAGGGTATTGATTATGGAGAAAATTTTGCTCCTATTGCAAGACTTGAAGGAGTCAAAACTCTTCTGGAATATACAGCACATAAAGGATTCAAGGTATACCTAGTAGATGTAAAATCTACATTCTTGAATGGAATTATGGAAGAGGAAGTCTATATTGAGCAACCTAAAGGTTTTTTTTATCCTAACAAAAATAATATGGTTTGTAAGCTGCACGAAGCTCTGTATGGACTGAAGCAAGCTCCTAGAGCTTGGTATGAAAGACTACATGGTTATGTGGTAAGTATTGGATTTCAGAGAACTAATGACAATAGTAGCTTGTACATCAAAGAAGGACCTCAGAACAAGATACTATTAGCAGATATATTTATTGATAATATACTATTCACTAGACATGATGATTTATGCAAAGCACTCTCTAAAGCTATGAGTAAGGAATTTGAGATGTCTATGTTTGGATAAATCAAATTCTTTATTGGTTTGCAAGTTCATCAGATGAAGGATGGTATCTACATTACTCAGTCTAAATACATCAAAGCAATATTGAAGAAATTTGGAATAAATGATTCTAGACCAGTTGGGACACCTATGTCTACTAGAAATAAGTTTTCTAAAGATGATGACTCAAAGAAGGTAAATCAGACTACCTATAGATCCATGATTGGTAAACTTAAAAATGTTGTTCACACTAGGCCTGGTATTGCATTAGTAGTTGGTATTATTGCAAGGATTTCAGCTAATCCTAGAGAGAATCATTTGATGACTATCAAAAGGATTCTGAGATATCTTAAGGGCACTTAAGATTATGGATTATGGTATAAGAAATGAGGAAACTTTGATTTGAAGACTTTTACTGATGATGATTTGGCAGGGAGTGTTGATGACAGAAAGAGCACCAGTGGTGAAGAGTTCTTTCTTGGAAATAGGTTAGTCTCTTGGACCAGAAAGAAATAGAATTGCATCTCTCAGTCTATAGCAAAGGTAGAGTATGTTAATTGTAACACCCTACCAGGGAACCCAAGAGAGATTAACCTAGAACATGTCACTATGTGTGCTGAATAATTTTTTTAAAGTTAACATAAAGAAACAGACATTCATGCAGAAGAAATTACCATTTATACACATGTCTTACACTCACATAGATTACACGACTCAAGTGTTCCTTGATGTTGAATTACTTAAAGAAAAACACAACTAACAATATCATAAAAGATTCCATTTGATTAAGCATAACAAATACAACTTACATAACCATATTTACAATCCCCATGGATAACCATGAAACCACCATAACACACATCCATAGCACATGTTGCAAGGTATGTGTTAATCACTCTAAACTACTTAATATACAATATCTAGATTAGGTATCACATGCAATATCTAATACAAGATTTACAATAATGAAATTACATAATAAATAAAGTAACAACTAGAGCTCATCTACAAAGAACCATCAAGCACTTGGTACAAGGACGTCAAATCTCAGAGGATAAAGAATCACTACCACCCGTCTGTGTGGAACCACAAAGGTCCACCCCACTATGCTAAGGAGATAACAACAGATCCCAATCGGATATCCAAAACCAAGAAGGAATAACCACTAAGCAAGGGATCCTAAAAGCTCTCTAGTTCGGTGTACTAATCATCATAAAAGGTAAGACTCACTAATCTAGAGGCAATTGACAACGTAGGAAATCTAGCATGTGTAAATGAAGGTGTCATCATGTACGTCTAACCCTTAAGTTCAGCCCTGATAATCACAATGGTTTTCGGCACCTAAGTGACCATACACGAAGCCAATGACCTCTTCAACTGACAAGGCCACTAACTATGCCTGAATGCATGCCTCGTAAGGGGGAAAGCACTATCTCAACCTCCATCTCAGTATTTGCTAGCACTCAAGCATGGGTGAGGAGAACCATATCTTATTAATTCATTTTAATCTCTCAGTATGTCTTTAGTTATCACTTCTTAAAAAACTCTACAATAAGCAATCCAATAGTCTCTTATAGACATGAAACTTATTGCAAGCCACCCCCTACTACACATCTAGGTAACCTACCCTAGGCTCAAAGATCCTAACAGATCTAGCATAGGTCACAACCCTAGTGTACCCCAAATCAGTATCCCATACAACAGGAATGGTCACATAGGTACACTAGAAAATAACATAATCGAAAGGGTCATCATGGTCAATTTAGGGTAATAGCATGAACACACATGCCATAGAGTAACAGAAATATAAACATTCCCCCCAGCCTCTGTATACATCCTAGGTCAACTAATGCCCCCAAAATAATACATATAAACAAAAGAAGACCATACAGTTGCATAGAAATAGAAACGTCCTAAACGACTGAAAAATGAACATAATTGGATAACATTTTCATCTAATTAAATCACCCACATGCATAAGATAAACTCAATTTACCCATTCATAAACCTAACTAGGTGCATACATTAATTACACCATGACATAGTATAATGTAGATCAATTGATTAAAATTAATTACACTATATATCCATTTGTCTCTCAATGATAATCTCCTAATACCATTAATGGAGAATTCGTATCCACTAAGACACTATAATTAATAATGATAAATTTAATAATTAAAATTAATACCCCTTTATTAATTGAAATTAATAATCATATATTAATTAAAAATAATCACTCTATATCGATTAGAAGTTTGCCATTCCACATAGCTAAAAATAATAAAAATAATAATAAAACTTCATCTTCTAATCGTTAATGTACATCCTAATGCCAAGTTAAAATAAAATATATAAAAAGAAATTAAATTAACTTAATCATAAAATAAACTAACTTTTCAATTAATAATTAAATTAAATTAAACTAATTTAAAATTTAATAAAATTAAAAATTAAACTAATCTAACATTAATAAAATTAAAATTAACTAAAATTAACATTAACTAAATTTTAAATTACCAAAAAAAAAATTAAAATAAAAAAAAACTTTAAACAAAGTTCTTTGGGGGGGACCCATGCAGGTTCCCCTACCCACCATTGTCGTAGCAGTACCAGTGCCATAGGCGGTCTGGCCTGTTGTGGCAATGCCGTGACCTGTCGTCAGCGATCTGGCCTGCCATTGGTAGTGCTGGTACCGTCCGCTGGCGGCCCGGCCCAAACTGCAAGTGGGGGTTGGTGGGTGGAGCCCACCGCCCCCTAACATATATAATTTTTTTTTAAAAAAAATTCTATTAAAATAACTTTGTAAATTGCGGCATACATTAAGATTTGATTCAAATTTTAATTTTTGTTTTTATTTAAAAGAAATCCGAAAAATGGAAAATTATAAATTAAGGAAGGGGATTTTTTTTTACTTTTCTTACCTTTCTGGGTAATATTATTCACCAGTCTGTATAATTAAAAAGAGTGGGTTTTTTTGAAATGATTTATTTTTTCCCTTCAATGAAATACATAGAACCTATTAATTTATTTTTTTCTCTATAGTTAGGACTATAGGCAGACTTAATTTTTCAATTTCTAGGAGAATTATAGGAGATCTACTCACGAAATTTCGACAGCATGACTATAATATGCCAAGAAATACATAATCATGAAAATGATAAATCCAAGCTGCTAATAAACGCCCAAAAATATCAAAACCCCAATAATCCATACATTAATTTTTCTCTATTGTTTAAACTATAACATGGATTAATTTCTCATTTTCTAAGAGATCTAGAGGGAATTTCTTCCCACATTTTTGACAGAATATCCCTACGATGCTAAGAATACATAACATGAGAGAAATTCAGATCTAGGGTTTCTATAACCATCCAAAAATGTAGAAACAACCATAAACCATTTAAAAGCCAAAAATAATGAACATGCATTAAAATAACACTGAAAACCTCATATCTACAAAATTGAAACCATACATGGCAAATGAAACCTACCTTGATTCCAATGCAAGAAACGGAAGAATGTAGCTTGGAGGATGAAAGCAAATCTGAAAACCATCAAGCCCAATTCAACCATAGATCTGGCAACAATGAAGATCTGAGCACACACACACACAAGCAATAAAAAATCCTGAAACTCCAAAGCAACAAGGATCCACAACAATCTACAATTCTTCAAAACCCCAAAATCACCAAGAGCTCTCCCAAATCTCAAAAACCTGTTATGAGAGAATGAATGACCAATTCCCCCTAAAGAGGTTCAAATTCCCCTAAACATGCAAAGGTTGATGACAACTCCCAAGTCAATCCCTAATTTAACTCAACTTGAAAATTGAAAGTAAACCCAAAATAAATAAATAAAATATGCTTTATTGCCACAACTCAACTTTGACTCCTAATTACAAGTTAAGATATTTGAATTTCAAATACTTTTTCAACACATTCATGCACATGTAATTAATAAAATATTTAATTAAATAGATTAAATATTTATGTCACAACAATGCATGCAACCAAATATTTAATTATTTAATTAATCATATAAGTACATTTACTATAGTTTTCAATTAAATATTTAATTAAATCAAAATATTCAAATATTTCAATTTAATTAATTATTTAAAATAAACTTAGGATATAATTGAATAATTAATTCAACTATAATCCATTAAATCACAGAGTATGGAAAATCACTCAATAATCCAAAAAATACCTGAAAGCATAATCAAGCAAAACACACACAAACTCAAGAGAAAGGGTATTCAAATTATGTCAACCTAGACAAATCTAGATAAGGTAGTCATACTGAAACTCATCCAACATTAGGATGATTTAGACTTAGGTTGGGGTTTTGGATCCGTATGTTACCTCCCCTCTTTACCATTGAGATGAATATTTATGGGCACACTCACTCCTGCCAATTCAGGGAAGATGATGCCCTATACCTGCAATCCTGTCATCAAAAGAACACGCATGTACATACATAAAATAATATCGCAAACAATGATAGGGATTGGTCGAACGTGTGGATCTCGCCGAATAAAGTAACTACGTCTCCGTCCTCTACCACAACAACACATCAACAAGTACATCCACATATAAGACAACCATACACATGCAAGTATGGGGTAAGTATATCATAATCTGAAATCAACATATAATAATCAACATGATAACATCATCACATCTATCTATGCATATGATAAACCATAACATAATA
>MU228089.1:898220-929005 GCA_018584345.1 Thuja plicata | reverse complement strand
TATAAGACAACCATACACATGCAAGTATGGGGTAAGTATATCATAATCTGAAATCAACATATAATAATCAACATGATAACATCATCACATCTATCTATGCATATGATAAACCATAACATAATAATCAAGTATCATCATCAAAAGAAACAATAACAACTCACATGAAATGTGGCCTAAAAGAATTCGGCCAATCAACTAAAATCAATGCCTAAAAGAGTACGACATCACAAACTGAAAAGCAAAACATGAGTGGGTATTACATTGTTGCAGTAGTGAATTATTCAAATATCATATGGTTCAAACAGTTGTTGTCAAGTATGAAGGAGGAAATCAAAGAACCAGTTATTATCTACTATGACAACACTAGTGCTATTAACATTTCAAAGAACCCTTTGATGCATACTAAGACTAAGCATATTGCAATAAAGTATCATTTCTTGAGAGAATTGGTTCAGGACAAGGAAGTAAGGTTGGAATATGTGAATACTAAAGAACAAATTGCGGACATATTCACAAAACCTTTACCTAAGGATGCATTCTTGTATCTTAGAGGAAAGCTAGGGATGATTTCCCTAACTGAGGCTCACTAAAGCACAGATTAGTGATGCATCAACCGAGATACAATGAAGATCTAACAAGTTGATGCAGATTGTCAAAGCTTATTGCATATGGATCAGTACATCAGGTACATTACAACTTCATTGGATAGAGTCTTTGGCATTGGTTGTCAAAGAGGGAGATATTATTGATGTCATGCCAAATAAATTATTAAGGGAGAGATTATTGATGTCAGAGGGAGAAATTTTATCAGAAACAAAGATTGATGTAAGAGGGAGAAATATTTATTTTAGTGATTGTGAAGACAAAGGGATTTTTCTGGATGACAATCAAAATGAAGCTAAGGACATATTGTGTCGCCATCAATTCCAAAGAGGGATATTTTTGAAGACAATTATTTAATTGTGTATTTTCATTGATGTTACACAAATGTATTAATCTTACACAAATGTCTAAACCTAACTGAGCATAATTAATGTATTTTTGAGATCTCTCAGGCATTGAAGAAGACTCTAGTATCAGGCAAAGTGATTTTTGTATTAACCAAGATCTGTCAGTTAATGAAGGAAGTTCTATATTAACCAAGTTCACTCGGGAAATATAGTAAGTTTAGTGTTAGCTGACTTACAGTAGTTTAAATTTTATGTTTAATTGGTTAATTGCAGCTGAGAGGTTTGAGTTTTATTGTTTATTTGGAAGAGTATTCAAGCTTACTTGACAAGGCCTATCATATATATACAAGGTTGAGTTTGGATTGAATATGAGGAAAAGTGTTGACATTAATTTTCCATTAGTATGCAAAGAAAACCATCGGTAACACCTACACTGAAAGACAGGATAAGAGAAAACTGACAGAACATTTCAAATTGTAAACAAAAGATACAATGTGAAGTGAAGACCGAAATTTCTAAGAGGAACCTGACAAGGAACAACCTGACAGTGGAACTCGACAAGATAAGCACAATGTAAATTGACAAGTAAAAAAAGAGGAACCCGACAGAACAAGGAAACCTGACGAATAGAATTTCTATGCAAACTGAGCATCAGACACCGAAAGTCATTTACATCCCAGAAAAAGTGGATCTGACTTCCACGTCAGATAAAAAAATTATATTCTATTTATAGAGTCTTGATTTGTTTTAAAACCATTACTTAAGGGAAAAGGAACATTATTGTAAGTGTTTTAATCAATTTAACTGATTTAAAACATGCAAACTAGGAGATCAAGGTAAAGTTGTAAACCTGTGATCATAGAGTTAAGTTTTTTTTATGTGAAACTACATTAGGTCAATCTATTTTATAAATAGATGTTGTAATCATTCATTCTGAAGTATGAGAGGATGAATGTATCCAACGAGAATATTTATGGATCAGACTAAGAGTTTTAAGAACCAGAACAATAAAAGGTGAATTTGGTTATCAAGAACCAAGAACAAAGGCTACCAAGCAACAGAGGTATTATTCAATCACATTAGGTGATACATTTATACATGTAATCTTGAATAGATCTATAATTAGAAATATTAGATTGCATACACTCGGGTCAATGAGTAATTTTCTTACATTCTAACAAGTGAAGCAAAGTGTAAAAATCCTTTCAAGGAAGGTGGATTTAACAATCCAATTGTAAATCTCTTAACCAAGTGCACACTAAATAGTGTTTCTAAAGATCTTAACAAAGTAGACTTTAATAGGTCTCCACAGATACTCCTAATAGGGTAGATCATCAAAAGTGACCAAAATTGTAAGCCTTAACCGGCCTTGTCCAATCTGCAGATTGTGAAGAATTTTTCAGTACCATCCCCACTGTAGTTTTTACCTTCTTACAAAGGTTTTCTACGTCATCATATCTTGTGTTATGTGTCAATTACTTTCATGAATGTTTCTGTGAATGTTCACATGTTTGTTAAGTTTATGAATTGATAGATCTTACATCAAGATAGTATAGAACAGATGGTTGGTTATACAATTGATTACACAGTAGATAAAGGTTAAAAGATATAAATGTTTTAGAGGTACTGATTCACCCCTCCCCTCTCAGTACATACTTCTCATTAATTCCAAAAATTGGTATCAGAGCTAGAAATCTTATTTGGAAAGCTTAAATAATAAAGAGAAAAGATCATATAATGGAGAAGTACAGACTTGACAAAAGTATTGAGAATTAGAAGCTAGAAATTCAGGTCTTCTATGAGCAGTACAAAGAAGCTAGAATCAAGATGAGATAGCTGTTAGATCAAAGAAATATTATGGCATCTTTTTGTAATGAGGTAGATTACCAAGAGGAAGAGATACCAGATCTATTTGAGTCTTCAGGATCTACTACAAGAAAAGCATCAGATAAAATAGAAGAAAGCATCACAAGCCTAAATAAAATCAATCAACATCTAGCTGGACAAGTGAAATCTCTTCAATCGGTCAAGAGACACAGATGGTAAGAATGATTGATGTCATTAACAATGCTAGAAAAGTTGAGCAAGAGAGAACACTAGCTATTGGTGATAGAAGAAAGATCATTGAAAAGCTACAAGAAAAAGAGTCTGAAATACAGAGACTTATAGAACATCATCATGAGATTACAAATCAGATTATTCTTATGAGTCAAGAGGCAAACACAATGAATGTTGAACTCATTGAAAGAATAGAAGCTATCGGTGAGCTAAGGGAAGAAAATGAAAAGCTGAAATAAGAACTCAAAATTCAGCAACAACATAATGAGATAATCAAAAGAGCTGAAGAAATCAATAAAAGAATGGATGATTTTCTTGATGGAAAACGAAGAGTTAACAACGACACAGGTCTAGGATATACCGAGAATGGAGAATCACCCAATCAAGCTGATCCAAAGAATGTCTATGCAAATCCAAGACCAAGAAAGATAACATGCAATCACTGTGGAAAGCAAGGACACACATCAAATGTATGTAGGAACAAAATGAAAGGTATTCCTAACCCCACATCTTCATTCATAGGATTATGTTATAAATGTAACAAGAAAGGACATAAATCATATGAATGTAAGTTTGAGATGAAACAACCAAAGAAGGAAACCTACATGGACAAATAATGTCCTACTTGAAAAATGCATGGGCACACTACCCTTGAATGTTGGAAGAAGAAAAAGTAAGCATGGAAGCCTAAAGGTCAAGAAACTTCCTATCAACCGAAAAGAGTCGGTAACCAATATGTATAGGATTACAATACATGGACTAACTATACAACATGTGGAATATTTGGTCACATTGCTACAAACTATATGACATAGTGGACAAGAAATTCTAGACGCTGGACTAACCATAGAATGGCATGTTTACATTGTCATAAAGTTGGTCATCTTAAAAAGGACTACAGAGACCGAATGATAGAAACCAGCACCTTCCCCAATGGAAATACCATTGAAGACATTAGGAAGATGAGAAAAAAATGTGGAGGAAAGATACAAGTAGTGATGAAGCTGGACCAAGAAATGCAATTGGTGACACCCTATCAGATGGATCTAGTGACATCACCACCCCCACATAAGCAGAACAAGTAAGTATGGAAATGCATTACACCAAGTTATATTTTACATCAGTTCCATAATATATTGATGAAATGCCAAATTAGCATAAGTAAAGATGCATCATGGTATAACTTGTTAAAATTTGTTAAAACTAATTCATCGGCAATACATACCGACATACATCGGTATACATTCAAAGATGTATTGTTTGCACTTACTGAGAATCGTCGATTAACATGTAAAAGCTAAAGTGGCTAATGTAAACCAAAATTTTTTGGTAATAAAGCAAGTTGAAAATTTGTCTTCGCCATACACCAAAACTAGTCGGTAAAAGGAAAGTTAAAAAGGACTACCCAAAGCATCGCATTGTCACCAAAAGAGAAGTTAATGTCTTAAACTGACGACTTCATCTTCACACACTGAGGAGTGGCTAAGCATTAAGGACTCAACTTAGGGAAAAAAGTCTATAAAGGGTAATGGAAGGGTTTCATTTCTCACTAGTGATTTGAGCAAAGTGACTAGAGAGAAACCAGAGCCAGAAGTGACAGCATTGCAGAGCAACTCCAACCTGATTTACTGCACTCCTAACAGATCACTTATTGCTACAAAGGTGAAAACTAAGTACCAGTATAAAATGATAACTATGTTCATCATTTACAAGAAAGCCCTAATTTCACAAACAATGACCATGACACTAAGAACCGCTAAACTAAAAATTATGAAGAAAGATAAGGTCAAACTTATCAAGAACAGTGCATGTGAGGAACCACACTATAGGATATTCCCTGAGGTTGCATCTCAACCTGACAATGCTGGAGGATTCTCGTGAATACCAGCTAGGGTTTTTCTCATTGAAGATGTGTGAGTATACATACACTGCAAGATTGCAGAAATTGGTGACCTGGAGGTTGAACAAGATTTCAAGAAGCTATGTAAATATGATGGAACTATTAAAGATGAGCACAAGCACATAGAAGTGAAAGGTCTCACAAATGGATTATTGTTCCCAAAAGTGTTTAAGACCAAATGGATTCAGTTAGTACTGAGTAGGATCCACAACCACAAGTTATGGCTGGATGAGCCTAAACCAATAACCCGAGATGTTATTCATGCAGTCACCGGTTATCCAGTAACCAAAAAATAAAGGCATTGAAGCACCCTCCCAAGGTTGAAATCGATAACAATATAGGGGCTACATGGGATGGAAGAGGACTAAGAGTATCCACCATCAACGATGATAAAATGAAATTTGGAGCATGTGTCCTAGGATACAAGTTCTTTCAAGCTAGCAGATTGAACAACATAGCATCTGGAGCAGTGGATATAGCATATAAGATTGTAAAGAAAGAACTCAACTAGATCTATTAGAAATTCTACTCAAGAAGCTAGAAGAGAACCTAAAGACAATCAAGAATGCAAAATAAAACTCATGTAAGTTTGGTTAACTTATTATGTGCATTTTCTTTTACTTTCAAGAATCCTTTCCATCAATAGGAGACATAAAATGGGATACAACTAGACCAGTCACCATACAGATCAGTGAGTTTATAAAATCACTGGGAGAAAGCTTTAAGATAGTTATGGATGAGTACTTTATTGTATTCAAGGAGAGAATGGAGAAAAGAGTAAGGACCCCCAAGCAATTAACTGAGAAATTCAAGAATGATATATGTTTCATGGTAGACACGGACTTAACATATATCAAACTTGTTGTACCAAGGACAACATGGATACAACCACTTGACTATGAAGTGAACATAGATCAAGCATCCAATGCAATTGATGCATTGATAAATGAACCTTTAGATAAAACACAACCCAAGTTTGGCACTTATGAAGAAGCCAAAAATAGAATCAAAATTGGCTTGGTTGTAAAGCAAATAGATAAGGAAAAGAATAAAATGGTCAAGAATATGAAGAAAATACTATCAGTAACAGAAGAGGAAGAGACTGAACAAATAGAAGAAACCGAGGGTTAGTCACCTGTTGGTGAAGCTGAGAAGGAGAGTGACTTAGAATCAACAGATTCAGATACACCATTACCTCCAACAGCTAAGAAGCCAAGGACTAAAGCTGCAATAAGGACAAGAAGTCAAACAGCCAAGGATGCAATTCCTTCACCATTGAATAAAGGTCAGGTAAGGACCTATAAGAGGAAAACTGAAACACAGAAAGAGGGCCAACAAAGAGAAGAAGGTTGATCAGAACTAAGGAGGATATAGAAGACACCCAACAAGATGAGGGTGTAGAAGCTAAAAAAAGTAAAATTCCAGAGAACATTGATGAAATATGTGAATCTATTGCACAAAGAGGAGGCCTAACCAAAATAAAGATTGGGAAATGTATAACACTAGAGCCTGAGCACCAGAATAAGGTAGAAGAGACAGTGATAAAGGCAATCATAATTTTTAAATATGTTCCAATGCAATTTGATGACAAGATGCCCAAGGAGCTGAACAAAAGAGTATGTACAAGATGGTCATATTCATTAAAGAACGAGAAAGAGATAAGGGAAAGGGTACTTGTTTCTCTCATGCCTCACGAATCCAAAATAGAGGAGATAGAAGAAATGTTACAAAAACATGTACAAAAGTTCTCACCAAAGTTATAGCATATAAAGTTCTATAGGGCAGGCTAATAGAACCTGAAAGGGAAAGCAATAAGAAATGGAGTAAGATACTCAACATACCTTTTCAAGAGGCAAGACCAGACAAAGATTTTCCTTAGATTGATGAAAATTAAAGAAATGAGACTCAAGCTACTCCAGAGCACATTACTATCAATGATGAAGATGTCACAACAATTGAACTAGACAAGGAAGAAAAAAAGTACATGGATGGGGCAGATGAAACATGGCCAGATACAATTGTGGAAAAAATAGTTATTGACATAACCGATGACCTTGCCAATGAGATTAAGGTAGCTGAGGATGTTACTATTGTAGCAGATCAACCAAAGGAACAAGATACATCTATTGACACTACACAGGTAGACACACCAGGATAGATTCCATTATTGATACATGCTATCAATATAATCTTGGAAAAGGAGAAGTCACCTGAAAAAGATTCAAGCATTCCCGAGGATGCAAGGGATGAAGGGAAGAAATACAACATCGATGACCAGAATGTCATCAAAGACACTCAAAATGTAATCAATACTGACAAGGTTGCAAAAGGAGATTCAAAGAAATAGATGGAGACAATAAAGGATGCACAGACAAAGGAAGATGAAGTACATAAGGATATTGATGGAGTTAAACCAAAAGATGACACTCCTGAGAAAATTGAAAATGTTGATGTGGATAATGTTAAGGTTGATGTGGAGATGTCCACTCAAAACCAACAAGTTGACTCTGAGGAATAGCACCAAAAATAGACAACACCTCCAATAACTTCATCTAGCATGTTAGAAAAAGCCAATAAGTTGGCTATGGTTCTACATTCAAGTGCATCTCAGAGGAAGAAGAAGAAAACCAAGAAGACAAAGTTGGAAGTCACTCTAGATGAGATAATTGAAATACCTAAGTGTGACCTAACTATGTTATACTATGGATCACTAAAAGAGTATGGTGAGATATGCCAAAGGAAGGCACTACATGAGAAGCTAAGAAAAGAGCACAGAGACTCTATGGTACTAGAGACAACTAGGGACATCTTGAATCAGATTATACCCAATGTTGATGTTGATCACAATAAACCTATCCTTGATCAACTCGCCACTCTCACCAAGGCCATCATAATGCATAATGTTGATTCAGAAAAGGAAATTGAGGAGAGAGAAGAGCAGAAATATGAATACAAACTTATTGAAAAGATCAACCAAGAAGTGGCAGAAAATAAGGTAAAGCTTTCATAATTAGCAACTGAATTACATCCAATAATTGTTGAAGCTATTTCCTTGATACAATAATTGAGCACACTTGATAAATTCACTAAGGAGCATAGTGATAAAATAGAAAAGTTAGATTCCGATCTAGCTACAAGTGCTAAAGGCTTAACCACTGATGACAAGGCAATAAAGTTGCATTATGAAAAAATTGTTGAGATCAAAAGGTTAAGAAATGAGCTATGGAAAGAAGAATCACAATTTAGGGAAGAGGTCACCGAGATCCAGGCTCAACTTCTACCAAGTCTTACACTGCTTCAACTGCATATCAATTTAGCAAGGTAACTGATAGCCACCCCTAAAATGTATGTAGCAAACATCATCTACGATATGCATGCAAGTATCACACTCGAGCACATGGCTCTAGACAACCTAAAGGACAAATGGTAAAAGATGATGGAGGACATGAAGTCATCACACTCTTATATTTTTGATAAGCTATAGGTATACACCTTTGCCCTTACTATCAAAAAGGGGGAAAATAATGATATGTATGTATAGTATAAATTAAAGAGGGAAACTATACAGGCACAAAAAGAACAAAAAAAGAGAAAATAATGATATGATATGATATATATAGCACAAGGTGAAAAGGAACAAAGTATCATGTACATACATTTATACTATACTGGCATATGCATAAGGGGAGTCATGCAATGACTAAGGAATATATATGATGTACATACTAAACACTCTGTTAGTATTTTGCACAGATTAGTTTTTGATACTAATCTAAAAGGGGGAGACTGATGAAATTATTTTTCCATTAGTATGCAAAGAGAACCATCGGTGACACCTACACCGAAAGACAGGATAAGAGCAAACCGACATAACAGTTCAAAGTGTAAACAAAAGATGCAATGTGAAGTGAAGACCAAAATTGTTAGGAGGAACCTGACAAGGAACAACCCAACAGTGGAACCCAACAAGCTAAGCACAATGCAAACCGATGAGAAGAAAAGAAGGGAACCCAATAGAACAAGGGAACCCGAAGAATAGATTTTCTATGCAAACTGAGCATCAGACATCGAAAGTCAGTTACATCCCAGAAAAAGTGGATTTGACTTCCACGTCAGATAAAACAATTGTATTCTATTTATAGAGTATTAATTTGTTTTAAAACCATTACTTAAGTGACAAGGAACATTATTGTAAGTGTTTTAATCAGTTTAACTGATTTAAAACATGTAGACTAGGAGATCAAGGTAAAGTTCTAAACCTATGATCATAGAGTTAAGTTTGTTTTAGGTGAAACTACATTAATTCAATCTAACTTATAAATAGATGTTGTAATCATTGATTCTGAAGTATGAGACGATGAATGTAGCCAACGAGCACATATATGGATCAAACTAAGAGTTTCAAGAAGCAGAACAACAAAAGGTGAATCTGGTTATCAAGAACCAAGAACAGAGGCTACCGAGCAACAGAGGTATTATTCAATCACATTAGGTGATACATTTATACATGTAATATTGAATGGATTTGTAATCAGCAATGTTAGATTGCATACACTCAGGTCAATGAGCAATTTTCTTACATTCAAACAAGTGAAGCAAAGTGTAAAAATCCTTTCAAGGAAGGTGGATTTAACAATCCAATTATAAATCTCTTAACCGAGTGCACACTAAATAGTGTTGCTAAAGATCTTAACAGAGTAGACTTTAACAGGTCTCCACAGATAATCCTAATAGGGTAGATCATAAGAAGTGATCAAAATTGTAAGCCTTAACCGGCCCCTTCCAATCTGCCGATAGTGAAGAATTTGTGGGTGCCATCCCCCCCACAATTTTTACCTTTTTATAGAGGTTTTTTGTGTCATCGTATCTTGTGTTGTGTCAATTACTTTCATGAATATTTCTATGAATATTCACATGTTTGTTAAGTTTATGAATTGATAAACCTTACATCAAGATAGTATAGAACAGATGGGTGGTTATACAATTGATTGTACACAATAGATAAAGATTGAAAGATATTAAATTTTTAGAGGTACTAATTCACCCCTCCCCTCTTAGTACATACTTCCCATTAATTCCAACAGAAAAGTAGTAGAGTTTTTTTATATGAAGGATGAAGGTAAACTAAGAGGGAATTCTTCTTAAGGATAGAATATCTAGACCGAGCTGCAAAATAATATTTGATTAGTGAGGATCCAGTTAAAGCCAGAATAGGGATTTGAATCTGCAAAGACAGGACTGCTTCTTCAGTCAGGTCAATCTCATTGTTACTCTCTAACAATTGTAACGGTGATCCAAATCTCTTAACATAGTAGATTTAACAGTCTTTTATAAATCCTCTCACAAGGTAGCATTTCTACATTGAAGTGTTTAAAGACCTCTAACAAGGCCACTCCTAATAGGGTGATTAAATCCTCTAACAAGGTCACACCTAACATTGTATTTTGTAACCTTTAACAGGGTTGGCTCCTAATAGGGCTCACTTCAGAAGAGTGAAAAATAGTAACTAGTTGCAATTGGTGGTTTTCTCAAATTGGGTTTCCATGACAAATCTTGGTGTCATCTGTGTACATGATATTTTCTTTATGCTTTATGTTTATGCACTTAATCACTAAAGGTTAATCACATTTAATATCTTAAGATTGCTTTGTTAACCAAGTAACAACAAAATATCTTTTGTTAACTGAGCAGAGTGATAAGTTTGATTAAGACATCTAAGGGACTTGGATTTGTTTTTATGGTAACTAATTTACCCCTCCCCTCTCAATTACTCAACTCATTTCCAACAACTTTATCATCTTTATGTTTTGGTCATTTTACATGATCTTAAGGCAATTAACCTAATTAGATCCTTCTCCTTCTATGGTGGAGGTGAGCCGGTGCAAGGTTGGTTTCATTCCCAATGCATTTATTGTTCTTGAATATCATTGGTTGAAAGACCTCATGATCATGTGCAATCATATTGGTGCAATCCCAATATTCAACATAGCTTCTATCTTGAATATCATGAAAGTTTTCCCGCTCGACGTCCAGGTTGAATGTATTCAAATTTGAATTTTTATGTCAGCTCTGGTGTGTTTGGTAATGTGCTTTTATCTTGCTCAGTGACATAATTGTCTGCTCAGTAACTAACTCTTCTCGATGAATAACTCTACTTTGTGTCTCAATGACTAACTCTGGTCGGTAACTGTTCTCTACTTAGCTCGGTAACTTTTTAATCTTCGGTGCTCGGTGTCATTGATATTCTACTTTTACCAAATGTCTTCCTTATTGTATTCTCCCTCTTTACTGATTGTCTACATTGACTATTATGACTTTGACAAAACTAATGACAACAAACTAACTCATAGGACTATCACTTTTACATTTAGCTTAGAGCTGTTGGAGATTGGCCTCTATGCAAATAGTTGACTGTATGTTTCTCATTAATGACAACATATAGTATACAAAAGTGTACTGTATTCACTTTTTAGTATGGATATGTTGAAGCCTTGTGCAGTTGTTTTTATGTTTCAGACAGTTATTATACCATGTTCATACACGTAGATTCAGAAGTTTAGTTACAGTTGAGTTATGTTACTATGTTTGCCAGCCACAGTTTGAGAGGAATATTTTCAGAAATCTGATAGTAAATATATTGGTTCTACAGTTGCACCTATCTATGGGATATGTGTGTTCAGATTCATGTTTAGTTATGAGTCAAAGATAATTAACCAAAGGCACTAATCATGTTTCATCTGAAGCATGATGTTTGGGTAATTTTGGTGGAGCTGACTATGTGAAGTGATGCATCTATTCATTTTGAGTTGCACGGTTATAATTATGTTGTGTGCTTAGTTTAGCCAACAAGAAAAAGCATTGAAGGGATTCCTATAGCCGATGTGATCATATCTTTTGGAGAAGATACATATAGCAGTTCATTTGAGATCACTAAGTGTGAATGATAAGAAAAGAGAAAGAAAAAGAATAGAGTAGAATGCTAATTTTTTTGGGACAGTAAGGCTATTTCATTCATCAGTTAAAGATCTATGTGAATAAGTAGAGAGTGCATACAATTCATTGGAACTAATCAAGAAAGAAGGTCTACTCAAACAGTTCATTATCAGATATAGTGTATATTTTTTTTACTGAAGGTTGCAGCCTTCATCATCTTAGCAGTGTGCTTTTGGAAAGTGAGTCCTCACCCCTAATAGGGTTATTTGTAAAAGACTCCTAACAGGGTCCAACCCTTAACCAGGTCACTCTAGTTATTTCATTGTAAATATCAACTCCTAACAAGGTTGTAAGATCTTCTAACAGGGATTATTATACTCAATTACAACTCTTTGTGGGTGCTAATTCACACTGGGGTTTTTACCTATTTTGGTTTTCCCATAACCAAAATTGTGGTGTTCTATTTTGTGTTATCATATTGTGTATATGCTTAATGATATTCTGTACTTAATTAGAGAAAATAATTTAAACTAGCTGATAATTGATTCACCCCCCCCCTCTCTCAGTTATCCCTTGGGACTATTCCAACAATTGGTATTAGATCCAAGTGCCTAAGAGAGAAAGCCTAATAGCTGAAGGTAGATCAAATGGTGTACTTCAGGAAAGAGAGTCCTAAGTTTGATGGAGATAATTATCTTAACTAGAAGAACAAAATGACAACACATCTTCAGTGCGTTGGTTTTGAAATCTATGAGGTTGCTACTCACACAATTGATGTTCCTACCTTGAAAGACCTTGCAAAAGAAGACTATTAATAAAAAAGAAAGTATTTGTATACACTGAAAACCTACCACTTGGGAGCATGCTCAGACATGCAAATGTTAGAGATATACATCAATAAACTACATTAACATATCTAAGAACATACTCTACAACAAGACTTCCACCATAATCTCAGATGAGCTGAACAAGGGCACCCAATGCCTTGTTGATTTTCTCTTAGAGATTTATGTGGGTGTGCTCTCCCAACACAATATCTAAAACCACTTGAAATGCAATGAAAAAGATGAGCTAATAACTCAAGAACAAGTATAAGGAACTTGTCTCAAGCTTTCACCATTGATGAAGATGCAAGCATTAATCTAAGATGATGATTCAACGATTAAACTAAGATGGTATGCAAGATCTAAGATAAGATTCATTACATTATGACCTAAGATGTGATTTCTATATTATCTAAGAACATAAACATAAAAATGCACTAAACGTTCTAGCACTAAACTAGCATGATAACAATGCATAAAAGGAAGATGATTTTCTCTTGGCAATGGCCTCTATTTATAGATTTTTTGGAGGAGAAAGAGGGCTTGGATGAGGTGGAGCTCATGTGGCATCCACATAGGTGCCACATGAGGGACACATAAGCCATGCAATAAGTCCACTTTGCTCACACATGTGTGAGCAACTTTGGATGTGATGGGTCAAAGTGTACTTAAAGTACACATGTGAAGGATCTTGTAAGAGGTGTAAGAGGGTGTAAGAGCTTTGGACCAATGAGACACTTTTAGAAAATATAAGAGGGTGTCATCATAGGTGTAAGAAACCTTATTGGCACCAAATAAGGATTATTTGAAAAAGGTGATTTTTGAAAATTTGCTCACACATGTGTGAGCAAATAATTAGGACTAATTGGTGTATGAATCAAGAAATTAACCTAATTAACCTTAGTTAATTAGTGAATAGGTTTATTTGGTGAGAGTGATGTGAGGTAGGGTAGGATCTAGGTTCAAATTAGCTTAATCTAAATTTAAACTTTAGATTAATTTAGTTTAGTAGAATTTAAGTCATGTGGAGGAATAAATAAATTAAAAATTTATTTAGTGAGGGATTATGTATTAAATAAGATTTAATACATCAAAGGGGATAGTATTTAAATAAAATTCAAGTACTATGGAAAGTGAATTATATTTAATTAAATAAAATAGAAGAACATAACCAATATAATTAATTAATTAAAATTAATTATAATGTTAAGGGAATATTAATTAAATTAATATAAGGTTGATTTTAGACGTCTACATTTTGCCCCTCTTTGATGGGGCGTCGAAAGTGGTGTCGTGTCAATGAAAAGAAAATAAGATGCCCCAGAGAGGTCAGAAATACCTATGGTAGCGAGAGTGGGAGGAGTATGCCCCCTCAAGAAAATAATAGGAAAAATAAAAAGTTTTAATAAAATTTTCTCAAAAAAGGTAGGAAAATGGGGAAAGAAGACCAATTACATGGTGTGTCCAAGAAAAAAAGGAGGAAAAATGGGGACCAGAATGGGAAATGGGGAGAAGGATGGAAGAAGCGGGTCCCAAGGGGCTATAAATAGTCCATCGGGGCCCATAGACAAGTCATTTTCACTCACAAAGAGAAAAAAGAGAGAAGAGAAGAGCGATGGCAGCAGAGCAAGAGCGAGCACAGCTTGGAGAGTGCATTCGAGTTTACCAGCGACCAGCAGATGCAGAAACACCGATGAGTCATCGACCACCTCCTACTCCATTACATATTTAATACTTTTTTAGGTGTTTTAGGTGTCATAAATGTGTCCAAAAGCTAGCACGCAGCACAAATGGTGGTCACCTGACCACTGTCTACACAGACGGCGATTGACAGATCGTCATCCTCATAGATGACTGATCAAGGATCGACGTCTACACAGATGGAGATCACTCGATCTCTATTTGTGAGGGAAGGAGGAGAGAAGAATGTGTTAGCATAATAGTCTCTCAGGTTATTAATTAAAACATTATGATCTAATTACTAACTCACCTATTCACTCTAGTTGCTTAAGCTAACCTTAGGTTTTCCCTTTTAGGGTTTTGTGATTCCTTTTATAAGGATTCACCTCTTTATTTTTCATAAGGAGTTTTTCACATCTCATTGTAATCTATAAACATATTGTTAATATATTGTTTTCTTTTGCATAGGATGTCTCCTCTGGCTTTTTGGCCTTCATAGCTTTCTCTTGTCTTTTGTTCTTCACTTCTTCCATGTAACAAGTTATGCATGCAAGTGTTCTTGGGAGAATAGGGTTTTTCCTATTCTAACATGGTATCAGAGCCATCCTGCAGCTGGCTGTTCATGTTTTGTTAAAGGGTTTCAGAAGCTTGGGGTTTTCCTATTTTTTAAAAGTTTTTTGTGTGGATTTAGGGGGACCTCTATTTTTGGTCATTTTGGGCTCAAACAGACATTTTTGTTGCGCTCAGAGTGCCCAAAAACCCTAGAATCCATATAAAGTTTGTCCATTTTGGACAAGTTGCCTCTGAGGCAAAAAGATTTGGTTTCCAGTGTCGTACAGGCATGGAAATCGAGCAAAAAATTAAAAAACACATATTTTTTCATTTTTTTAATGTATTTATTAACACGCCCAGTGCAAATTTCAAACGCACCGCCACGTAACCACCGAGCCACTGGCGTGCCACCACCACCAGCTAGCGCCTGGCAGCCCTCCTCCGCAGACCACCCACCTGTGGTTGCCGCTCAACCGCCCACCTGTGGCCTCCGCTCAACCGCCTCCCAGCCCCTGCCGATAGCCGCTCCGTCGACAACCCCATCGCCTCCCGGTGCTCCGCAGCTCCGCTCAGCCCGGCAGGTGGTTAAGCCTTGTGGGCCCCTTTTTTGTTAGCAACAGGTCCTATCAACGATCAGGGGCTCCGCCCCAACCCCCTAAGTGCACCATGCACCTAGGGGCCAGAGTTTTTACCCTGATTTTTGGAGCCATTCTGACCACCTAGCGTTGTTTTTTCTCTATTTGGAGCATACAAAGGCCTTTTTTGGACTTCGTTATATCATTGGAAAGCTCTTTTCGAGCTCTTTCCAACCATTGTGGTTAGGTTTTCTAGATTTTCTATTTTGACAATGTTATTTTCTGTCAAAGTATGATATCTATTTTTTTCCTTCTAGGAGCCATATCTTGCTCTTTCGGACTCTATTTTTGGCAAACCAAATATCGTCAAAAAGCTAGTTTAGTGAGGTATTCAATTGCAGGGGTACTTTTTCTAGATTTTTCTCTAGGTTCTCTCTCCTTTGAGTTTGGCATCTTTTGCACTCTAGTAGATTACTTGGGTTCTATAGGTCCTAGGATCTCTTCTTCTGTTCTTCTGGCTCACTCTTCTTTCTGTCTTCTGAGCTTGTATGCTTCTCTTCTGTAGCTTTTATTTTTCTATAAACACACTAAGATAAAGTGCCTACTTCTACATTTCTAGGATTTTAAACACCTTGTGCGTGTTATACTTGCACTCTGTTATAAAGTGTCATGGGGGGTTTTGATGTTTTTTCATTTTGTGTTCATCCACCTTTGTCAAGTGAGCGTACCTTCCATGACATTAGCCCATGTTGTGTGTCAGTGACACCACCCTTTATCCTGTGTTTGTACTTCTGTTGCACTGTTGGTGTTCCTGATTCTTCTTTCTGTAGATGTTTCTGGCATTGCATTTCAGTGTTCCTATCACCCCTCTCCCTGTTCAGCATTATGGAGGGGTTCACCTATTGGTTCAATTGCTTCCTTGGTTTGATTGATCAGCTCTTCAAACTTTTTCTTCTCTACCTGGTCATGTACTTTTTCAGTGGGGGTTCTAGCAATTACTTCTGACAGTGTTTACAACTTCATTCTTCGGAGATGCTTCTTGCTCACTCTTGTTCCTTTCTTTAGAGCTTTCCCTAGATTGGAGGCTTAGTTTCCTTCATCTAGTTTATTTCTTGTATTGGGTACCTAATCAGGTCTTGTTGTCAGGACCCTTCTTTCCTATTTTTTGCAGTAGTCTCCTAGGTTTTTGCTTCTCCCTAAGCTTATCTTAAGGGGGGTGCTAGAGTAATAGTCTCTCAAGTTATTAATTAAATCATTATGATCTAATTACTAACTCACCTATTCACTCTAGTTGCTTAAGCTAACCTTAGGTTTTCCCTTTTAGGGTTTCATGATTCCTTTTATAAGGATTCACCTCTTTGTTTGTCATAAAGATTTTTTCACATCTCATTGTAATCTAGAAACATATTGTTAATATATTATTTTCTTTTGCATACGATGTCTTCTCTGGCTTTTTGGCCTCCATAGCTTTCTCTTGTCTTCTGTTCTTCACTTCTTCCATGTAACAGGTTATGCATGCAGGTGTTCTTGGGAGAATAGGGTTTTTCCTATTCTAATAGAATGCGCAGCGGAGATGGTGGAGTTAAAACTCTGTCATCTACATGGCAAAGAGGCGGCGATGGAAACAACCGTCTCCACAGACTAGCGTCTACAAAGATCTATCGGCTCCACAGACTGGTGAATGCGAAAGTCCACCATTTGTGAGGGTCAACCATCATCTGTGTGGATTTACCCAAAAATGGAAGAAAAAGGGGGGAAGAAGAGGAAAGACAAGGATTTGGGATCATTTTTCGATGCCCCGAACGGGCCTAGGACATTTTTTTGATGTCCCAGAATACTATATGATATCTTACATGAGCTTACTGGATGTAGGAGGATACGATCACCTTCCGAGCGAGGGATTTCTACCGAAAGACCATGGAGCTAGAACAGTAGCTGATAGCAACAGAGTGGGGGATTGTTACCCTATGCAGGCTGGAGCATGTACAACATTAGCCACATGTGCGAGTGCATAATGGGTTTATGTCTACTCTAATTGAGAGGTGGCACAATACCACTTTGAGCTTTCACTTCTCGACAGGGGAAGCTACTATTACCCTCCACGACGTGTGGAGGATTTACAGAGTGCCTATTCAGGGGATAATACCCGAGTACTACTTCAAGGGTTTGGATCCATACATGGAGATGGCATTTGGGCAGAGGTATGCAGATCTGCCTACCACACAGCAGTAGATATCCTGGATGTGGGCGATGATGATGTAGCCATGGTTGCGACAGGTAGCCTTATACTTGGTCAGTTTGATTAGGGGATGATTGATACCTGATCATGCAGGAAAGGGATTCCCTATGGTTTGGGTGTGAGTTCTTAGTAGCAGGTGGAGGAGGAAGACTAGTACTACTGGGGATACACTATTCTTGGCTAGCTTTATTATGATCTACACATGTGCACCTACCATAAGGGTAAGGCACTAGGTCTAGGATGAATGCTTCTTCTTGTATGGGCATGGGAGCACATTGTGGTCATACAACTGATTAGGCATCAAGAGACCAAAGTAGCTTACAAGTCATTCATATGCAGATACAGGCCACCAATTAGCTATGAGGCCACAAATTTAGTCAGTTACTGGCGACAGAGACTGGATGAGATGGGGGATATATAGTGGGCACCGTACGCGGGGTGCGAGGCCTGGGGTCATGAGATCCCATAGTAGGACAGATATGCAGAGAATAATTTCTATGACTCATATTATATGAGATTTATTCAGACTGACTATTAGTTGATCCAAAGGACAACATATATGATCTCTAGATATATGTCATCTAGGGTACGGAGATAGATGGGACAGGTTCAGGAGGTAGTTCCAAATGGGTTCCCACATCCACTGGTCACCCGAGAGGTGGGGAGTATCTGGGGGATGGGGGTAAATCCTTGCATAGCATGAACATCATTTATGGGGATGATAGTGGTCCCATGGATCAGAGCATGGGAGTCGTTATAGGATGCAGGCATAGTCCCAGCATATGCTCAGTGGTGGGCCGCTCATAGACCTATCAGATTGATAGTACCAGGGATCGTATAGGCAGATGAGTAGCTTGGAGAGGGAGGGGATGGAGAGGGCTAGGATGGAGATGATGATGATGAGGATAGAGGAGGGGCTAGGGGGAGGATAGTCCAGCACAGGGTGGTAGCACAGAGACGGAGAGGATAGGTGGAGCTACCAGTAGGGAGGCAGCCTCCCATAGTTCCAGGTGGACAGGTACAGGATCCAAGGTAAGATTAGGAGCCACAGGGGCCACCTAATTAGCCACAAAGACCACAGGGACAAGGGCCACAAAGGCCATAGGGATAGGTATAGGGACCACCAGCCAGACACATAGTCCAAGAGGTTTATGATACTGTGGTAGCTGAGAGGGACAATCTTCAGACTGAGATGGGCAGGGTATAGGGCTTGCTAGTGACATCTCGGGCGACCAAGGTGAGCACACAAGTAGAGATCCAGAGGCTGCAGGGGGTACTAACGAATGCTCAGGCCACAATGAGCAGCTTATAGATAGAGCTGGCTAGGATATAGGGGGAGATCATAGTGGAGACCGCTCGGGGGATAGTGCGCAGAGAGCACTAGATATATTAAAGGCTCGGGTTGACAGTGGAAAGTTTTCCATTATTGAGGAGCATGGGGATCCTTCAAAGGAGCTGGAAGTGATGTCAGCATAGATAGCAGCTCTAACCTCAGAGTGAGACCTAGCACAAAGACGTGCAGAGGATTATAGAGAAGATTAAGATATAGCTCATTTGGCAAGAACGGCTACAGGTGTGGGATAGATGATGGAAAATGCTATGGAAGCACAGAGAGAGGCTGGTCAGAGGGGACAAGAGGCCGCATATTATATGGGTCTCTACTACAGTGCAGTGCTAGAGGAGGCACAACAGCCTTCTTACTCAGAGAGAGCACAGACAAAGAGCACAGGAGGAGGCTCACAGGGATCGGTGGGGTTACCACCGCACCTAGGCAGTGGTGCAAGACCATCGTGACCACCACCTTGATTTGTCTTAGATTAGTTTTGATACACATTTTTGTATGATTTATGCAACACATTATGTATGACATTGACATTTTGAGATATATACATGGACTTTGTGGACTATTGGGACTATATGGACTCTATTTGTGATGCTTATATGATATGATGTTTATGCAGGATGTATGGATGCATTATGATTTTATATTACACATATTTTATGACTGAAATGAAAGATGAGATGAATGTATATGATTATGCTAACGTATTTGTGATGCAGCGATGAGATGCAGATATATATAGATGTTTACATGTGATGGGTTAATGCCTATAGATGGATATATTTTGACATGTATTGATGTAATGTGATGATGGATAAATGTAAATGCATATATGATTGGTGAAATGTGTAATGAATCTAAAATTAATTGATCCTAAAACAATGTTAAGGACTTAACAATGCAACTAAATAGATAATGAATGAAATGTAACTATATGCAACTATAATGAATATTGTTTTAATGAATGAAGTAAAAATGCAACTAAATGCAACCTTAATGAGTAATGATTAATGAATGAAGTAACAATATAATTGTAATGATTAATGAATGAACTTAATGAATAAAAGTAACCTAATGAATGAATGTAATATGAGACACATGAGGACACTATATTTGTGTGTATCAAATAGGTCTAATAAAATCACTTAGGTGACTGGACAGGGGGAATAAATAGAAACCTTTGCCAAGAGCAAAATCAAAGTGCAATTTGACCTAACTAAAATGCAAATACTAACTAAATGATGATAGTGGGATTGATACCATGTTAATATTGGAGAGCACACCCTAGTTTGATATTGTAAAAGGAGTTATGCACCATGTGCTAGAAAACACAAGTGACATGGTTCATTTGTGTGGACTAGACTCTCAGACAAATAGGTTGTTAGGAACAAGAATGTCAGATATCAGGTATGATGAGATCTATGAAATGTTACTCATGAGGAGATGCAGTACAGCTAGATCTTTTAAGGGATTTGAGATGCATGAATCCTAGCCCTAGTGAGGCATACATAGTCATAACTAAATATCAAAACATAAATGCACTAACAAACTATGACAAGAAGATCATACCACAAATGACACATATTTCACTAGATACTCACCATAACGAACCAAGATATAAAAGATTGAGGCTGTCACGATAAGGACATAGTAAAACACAAGATAAAATCAACAAAAAAGGCATCCTAACCAAGTGGTCATTCAGTCCAAAAGTTCTTTCCATGAACAATTTTGATGTTAGGATTGGTAGAACAGCCGACACCGGAAGTATGCATCCTGAAGGGCCAAATATTGATTGATAAAAATGGGAATTCACTAGCAATTTCTTGCGAATAGAATGATCATTAGGAAAGTCAATCTATTTATTGATTTGTTGGAAATGTTTGTGATCACTGTGTCTAGAACAAAGCTCAGTGTTGATATGGTAAGTTCAGTCGTGTGGGAATTTTTATTATGGAGGTGGAAAATGGTCAAGGAACTACCTGCACAGATATGGGTAGTGACTTTTATTATGGAAGGTGATGTAGGCTACTTGGAAAAAATGTAGAGACAAATGGTGGATCTGACTACACATGGGGCCTAAAATAGGTTTTCACCATGGTACTTACCCATTGTGCCACCGAAGTGGTTTTCACAGATGGACGGATTTATTTCTCTTTCTCTTTTGCTTTTTGATATTCTTTTTCAAGCTTTTGTATTTTTTATGATTTTTTGAATTTTTGATTTTTTTATTTTTTTGCTTTTGCTTGTTTTTTGAATGTTTTTGGATTTTCTACTTTTCTGATTTTTTTGGGTTTTTGGAAAATTTCTGCTGTACAACAGACTATTGATGGATCAAGCATAGAAGCGCTTGAGATGTAAAATATTTATAGGATCAGGGATAGGATCTCCCTCTGGAAATGCAATCTGATAAGTGCCACAGCCATACTTTGTTTTAATGATGAAGGAACCCAACCAATTAGGCTCAAACTTCCCTTTCTTTTCACAGTTCTGGAGGTTCTTCATATTGTGCTACAGGACAAGAGCACCAACCTCAAACTGATGAGGCTTGATCCTTTTGTTGAACTGAAGGTGAAGGCAATTTTGATACACACAAAGGTGTTCTAGGGAATTGAGGCATCTCTCATCAAGGAGTTTCAACTCTTGCAAGCAGGCAACTCTATATTCTTCTTCGGACAATAGATTCTTGAGAGAAATTCTGAGGGAAGGGAGCTTAATTTTGATGGGTATAATAGCCTTAGTACCATAAACAAGGGCAAAGGGAGTGGGTCTTTTGGGGGTTTTAATGAAGGTATAGTAAGCCCAAAGGGCATGGTTAAGTCAAAGGTGCCAATCGTGTCCAGCTTCATCAACCATTTTCTTGAGGATTCTGAGGATGGTTTTATTCGTAGCCTCAACTTGATCATTGCTTTGCAGAAAGTACTTGGAAGAGGTATGGTGGGTAATTTTGAATTTCCTACATAGCTCTATGACATCCTTGTTCTTGAAAGGTCCTCCATTATCAGTAACAATATCTTGAGGAATGTCATAGAAACAAATAAGATAGTTCAAAATGAACTTCGAAATCTATTTTCTAGTAGTGTAGGTGAGAGGAACAACTTTGACCCACTTGGTAAAGTACTCTGTAGTAGTAAGGATGTATTTATGGCCATTGGAAAAATTAGGAAAAATCTAGCCAACAAGGTCAAGACCCCAGTGTGAAAAAGGCCAAGGGGTGATGGTGGGCTAAAGGGATTAGGAGGGAGCATGTATCAAATTATCGTGTTGTTGACAAGGCACACACTTCACATAGTTGTAGGCATCTTGTTCCATAGTAGGCTAGTAATATCCAGTGCATAAAAAATTCTTGGCCAAAGTAATTCCACTAGAATGAACCTCACAAATTCCTTGATGTATCTCCTCCAAGGACATTTGTGCTTCATCAGAATTCAGACACCTTAAAAGAGTTCCATCGAAATGCTTTCAGAAAAGGGTATCAGCAAGGATTGTGTATCAGGAAGTGTGGAGAATGAAGGTTTTACATTGGTTGGGGGTTAAAGTAAGTGGGTTATTTCCATCGCAAAGGTAGGAATATAGTTCTTGGTACCATTGGGAATTGGGATTAGAAATTTCACACACCATTTCAGAATTTGGTTTGTCATAGGCAGGGACCGTAAGATTCTCAACAAGAAACTCACATCGTGCACTGTGTTCTAGCATGGTGATCAAAGACCCAATTGTTTCCATGGTGTCTGCTACTTTGTTGTTTGTGTGAGGGATATGTTGGAAGATTATCTTAGTGAAATGTGTTTTGGGGTCTTCAACTGTACGGCGGTAGGGAAGCAACTTGTCATCCTTTGTTTGATATTCATCCATAACTTGTTTGATAACCAATTGTGAATCACCAAGCACCAATAAATTCAGAATCTTCCATTGTATAGTTTGCCAGAGTCCAAGTACAAGGGCTTCATATTCTGCAATGTTATTGGTACAAGGAAATTGTAATTATAAGATTTAGGGATGAGATCCCCTTTTGGTGTAACAAACAAGATTCCTGCCCCCGATCCTTTCTGAGTGAAGGATCCATCAAAATAAATCTTCCACGGTGTACTCAGGGCAAGATTAAGGACTGATTCATCTAGAAAATCTATGATCAAAGGATGTTGACCGTCAACAGGTGCTTCAGATAACTGATCTGCAATTACTTGTCCTTTGATAGCTTTTTGATCCACATAAACAATGTCAAACTCACTAAGGATCATGACCCATTTCATTGTATGACCAGTAAGAGCAGCACGTGCCAGGAGATATTTGAGGGGATCAATCTTGGCAACAAGATGAATCTTATGATTGAGCATATAATGTCATAGTTTCTATGTATAGAGAACAACAGCCAAACATGCCTTCTCAATTTAGGAATAATTCAACTCATAACCAATAACAATCCTGCTGAGATAGTAAATTTCTTGCTCCTTGTTAGTATCATCTAATTGTGCCAGGAGGGCTCCCAACGTGACCTCTGTAGTAGATATGTACAAAATCAAAGGAAAACCAACAATAAGTGGTACTAACACAGGTGGATTAGCCAGATAGCCTTTTAGCTTCTCAAATGCATTTTGACATAAGCAATCCCATTGAAACTTGATATTCTTGCGCAGAAGATGAGAGAATGGATGCACCTTATCTGTTAGTTGTGACATGAATCTTATGATTGACTGTAATTTTCCTTGTAAACTACATAATTGCTTTAATGTTTTGGGTGGTGGCATCTCTAGGATCACTTTCACTTTCTTTGTATCAACTTCTATTCCACGTCATGACACAATGTATCCCAGTAGCTTACCAGATTGTACTCCAAAAACACACTTCTTAGGATTCAACCTAAGATTATACTTCTCCAATCGCTCAAAAATGGTAGTAAGAATAGGAATATGTGATTCCCTTGTTTTGGATTTTCCTAAGAGATCATCCACATAATCTTCCATGATGACATGCAGAAGGTCATGGAATATGGTAGTCATTGCTCGTTGATAAGTAGCTCTGGCATTTTTAAGGCCAAAGGGCATCACCTAATAACAGAAGATGCCCCAAGGCATTGTGAATGCAATTTTGTGCTGGTCTTCTGGTGCTATCCTGATCTAATTATAACCTGAGAATCCATCCATAAGTGACAATATTTCATGTCTGGCAGTCAAATCCACTATAATTTCAATACTTGGGAGTGGATCTCTCCAAATCAGTGTAGATGCAAATGCCCCCAGCAGGTTTTCCTACTGGTACAATATTGGAAACCCATTTAGGATAATCAATTGGTCTAATTACTTCAGCATCCAACATTTTCTGAAGTTCTACTTTGACTACTAGCGCGACTTGCGGATACATCTTGCGAAGTTTCTGCTTAACAGGTTTTACACTTGGATTCACAGCAAGATGATGCATGACAAGATCTGTGTCTAGCTCGGGCATATCCTTGTAAGTCTAGTAAAATTTGATTTTGTGTTTATGCAAGAATGTTGTAATGTCTTTCTTTTCCTAATCACTTATAGAAACTACAATGTAGGTGATGTGTGGATCTGTTTCTGTTCCTAGATTGATTGGAATAGTATCTTCAATGATCATAGAGGACACTTCTAGTTCTGAGGATATAAATGGAAAGTCAGCCTCTCCCTCCTCTAGTGCCTCTGAAAGGTTTTCACTAGAGGGAGTGTCCTTTATTTTATCTTTTTCTTCATCCAAAGTTGCCTGCAAGAGGTTTTGACAAGAGGATGTATTTTCATTTTTTTATTTTTATTTTTATTTTTCATTTTTGTGACTGAGAGATTTGACTTGGCTACTGAAGTAGGCTTGTTCACTGTAGTGGATTTGATGTTCGTACTCTCAGAGATTCTTAAGTCCAAAGAGGGCTAAAACTGCCTCATTCGAATCACAAATTTCCAAAGCTAGTGGTGATTCTTGTTGATCCCAGTCAATTAATTCAGGGTTTGTGAGGGGTAGATGAGGGGATGAAAGGTCATCTTGGGTGATAGTGAAGACATGATGGTTTTTATTTAGGTCACCTTCAACATAGTGGAAAGGAATTTTGAAGAACTCTTCCTAAGTGTCTGAATCTGAGGTAGCTAGACAATAATCCTTAGTGAAGTTAGCCTTGGTCTCTACGAAACCCAATCCATGTCCTTTAGGATAGCCATTGGCTGTTATGATCTTCTTCTTACCTATTTCATTATCTCCAAGGCCAATACCATGATATCCCATTCTTTCAACAATGGGAGTAACCTTAGGATACTTTCCTTTAGGGAAAATTACAAGTCGTTCTTCTTCACCACTATAGAGCCAATCAAGGACATTGTATTCCATGTGTTCATTTGATAGGGACCCCCAATCTTCAAAAATAGTTGATTTGAAGCACATAAGAACTTTGTCTTTAGAAGGGGGTAATGGTGATGGTCTTCCATAAGACTTTGGAGATAAAGGGAGTTGCCCAATACATAGAGCACTTTCAAATTTATACTCTCCCATGCCTTGATCTGTAAAAGTGGCCTTTGCTTCAGATGAGGAGGGTTTGTCTTCAATGACCTTGTCCTTAGTAACTTTTTCCTTTCCTTTGGATTGCTCAGCTGGTGTTTTTGATGTCTTTTCTAGAACCGGCGGAGTGTTTAAAATAGGGGTTTCTTGATTAGAATGTCGACCAAACTCATTCAATGGACAATAGTTAGATTGTTTTCCTTCCAGTCTCTTGCAGTATTGAAAGGGCTTAGGATCTCCAAGAATTGTGATTTCTCTACTGTGATGTGGGAACTTTAGACACTGATGATAAGTAGAGGGTACACCTTTGATAGTGTGTATCCATGGTCACCCCAGTAAGATATTATAAGGTAGATCTAGATCCAGTACATGGAAAATAGTTTTAGTTAAGGTCGGGCCCACTTGTAAGGCTAGTGTGATCAGACCCTTTCTTTCTTTCTCATGATCATCATAGGCCTTTATTTTGATTCATTTGTCTGCATCAATGAGGTCCTCAGAAAGACCAATATTATGAATCATTTTCAATATGCACAAATTCAAGCCAGATCCACCATCTATACGGATTCATTTTATTCTTGTGGATTGGATTTTTCCTTCTATATGGAGGGATTTATTATGATGTAGGTCAGGACCATGAAAGTCCTTATTGGTGAAAGTCCTTATTGGTGAAGAGAAGATGTTCTTGTGTGGCTAAGCTCCCTATCATAGCTTGGAATTACGCAGCGTTGATGTTCTCAGGGACACGAGATTCATTTAGAGATTTATCAAGGATTTCTCTATGAATTGGTGAGGTTGTTAAGAGCTCTAGAATGGATATCAATGCAGGCATCTTCCCTAACTAGGCCAATAGGTCATAGTGTGAGGCAGGCCGAGCAGTGGTAGATGGTGCAGCTAGTGGATTTGTAGATGTAGAAGGTTTATTAGCAGCTTGGATAGTGCCTCTGGGTCTACGTGTAGTAGCATTACAATCAGCAGCTTTGAGGATTATGGTATTAACATGCATGTCAGTTTCTTAATTGTGGCCACAAACAAAGTCAAACCCAAAGATATCATTTTCACTTAAACTCCCACATGTTCTATCATGGCCTATGATAGTATTGGTAGAATAGTCATATGGGATCGCGTTTGATGCATCATTTTGATTGTGAGGTGGGAAGGGCTGATTGTAGACTTTGAGTTTCGCATTAGATGAGGATGCATTCTGACCTTCAACTTCAATTTTCCCATCCTTAATGAGATCTTGCACAAAGTGCCTAAGCTTCATGCATTTCTTAGTACCATGCCCCTTGATGTGATGATAATCACAATATTCATTATCTCTATACCAAATAGGTTTCATTTGATTCTCATCAAAAGGTTGAGTATTTGGATAGACTATCATTCTTTGATCTGCAAGTTGTTTAAAGATCACATTTAGAGGTTCTGCCAAAGCTGTGAATTGTCATCATTGTCGATTATCATTATTGTTGTTGTTGTTGTTATTGTTGTTGTAATTGTTGTGAGGAAACAAGAACAATTGATTACGCGGTTGTTGATTGTTGTTCTGATTGTGATTCTAATTGTTGTTCTGATTCTAATTGTTCTGATTTTAATTTTGATTTTGATTGTTGTTGCAATTATGATTTTGATTCTGATTGTTATTGCGATTGTTTTGATTTTTATTGTTGGATGCTTGAACATTTGTAACATGCTTGGCATCAGTCACTCCATCATTGAAAACTCCTTTGTTTTTACTCCAAAATTTTGGTTTATCATTGTTGGAGGGAGTATAATGCTTGATGATGCCTCTTTGCAAAAGGCCATCTTCAATGTTTTTTCCCTTCTTGACAAGGGATTCAAAGGTGTCAGGTGAAGCCATTTTCATTTGGAAAGACATCTCAGAGATTAAATTATTTGTGAAGATGTCAATTAAGTGACTATCAGGTATTTTCCAGGGTATGCGATTTGCAATATGTCTCTATCATTGTAAGAAACTAGCAAAGGTTTCTCCATTCTTTTGTTTAGTATTGCACAAATCGCTGAGTGTTGCTTAATGCTCAATGTTATACAAATATTGTCCAACAAACTTCTCTACAAGATTAGAGAAAGTAGAGATTGACCCATAAGGAAGGGCCAAGAACCATTCTAAAGCTGCACCTCCAAGACTCCTAGTGAAGAGTCTTTTTAAGTAATTCTCATTATAGGCAACTTCTTGACATATAATTTAAAACTCTTTGAGATATTGTAGAGGACGTGTTTCACCATTGTATTTCTCAAATTTGGGAATCTCAAAGTTTAGTGGGAATGGTTGCATTGTGATAGACTTGTCAAATAGATAGGGACAAATCTCTTCAAAAGAAAACTCCTTCTTGCCCCCATTTTGTAAGCCTTGTACAATGCTTTTGAGCTCATTGAATTGTTGGGTGAAATCTGGAGTATTCCGGGGAACAAACAATGGTACATAACCTCCACCTCCTCCAAATTGTGCAGCTGAAAACCCTGTGGAGGTCATACCAATAGTAGGCAGTGGTATATATTGATAGGCTCGAGATGTATTGGTTGCAGATGTTTTAATTCTCATTGTTTGAAATAGAGATGTAGGCAAGGGCACATAAATCTGCCCTATTTTGTTGACATTAGCACTTTCTCCTTGAGTCATCATCGTCGTTTGAGTGTTGTTATGTGTAGTATTGTTTGGAAAAGTGCTTAGGATTTGTTGAATTTGTTCTAGTGTTAATTGAGGTACTGATGTGGTTGTTGACATAGGCGCTGATATAGGTACTGATGTGGAAGGTTCGCTAATAGGTCCTTTACCGGTGTCACTTGATGATGTATCATTGGAAGTGGAAGCCATGGCTACAGTAGTGGTAGTGGTGGCTTTGGTGACATTTCGAGTAAGGAGTGTTTCATCAAAGTAAGCAGGCACTGTGACACCATTATGAACAAGATTCAAGAATATTTTAGCACTGTTGTGCATAATGGCCTTCTCAACCATTTCTAAGTTGTATGGGTCACTAAGGAATTCCATCACTTAGGTGGATCTTTCTTCTTGGTCCACAAGTTCAGTTTCTTCAAGAATTTCCTCTGCTTGTACTCCAGTTCCTTGAAAATATTGAGTGGCAAAATAATTCTCCTCACAGGTAATAGTGTTGAATGTTGCTCACCTCATGTTTCTAGCTTGGGATCGAGTGACTACCATACAATGGTGGATTAGAAGAATGTAAGACAAGAAGGTGTAAGAAATGGAGCAAAGATCTTGACTCTAGATTTGATTATATTTGATTGGATTAGATTGGTTGATGTTTGATTAAAGATTGATTGATTGATTGATTGGATTGAGGATTGATTGATTGATTTAAAAGTTTTTGGAACAAAACCTAAGCATGACAAAACCTTATGATGATACAAACACAAAAGAATTTAAAGTAATACCTATTCTACTTGAAGATGGACTTGTGCTCTCAAGCAAAATGGGACATCACTAAGGGATTTAAATTACTTGAGACAGACTGATGGTCTATAAGCAATGTTATGTTTGTCTGAGGATGAAGGTTGGTAATACTTTGATTAAGTTCTTTCAACCTAAAATGATGGATTTGATTTGATGATTTGATCTAACGCTCCAAGAGAAGGAAGGATGATGATGGAAGAATAGAAGATCTGATCCTAGTCATATTGTTCAATGGTGACGAAAGCACTCTTGATAGAATATTTAGCCATGAAGTTGTAGACTTTGTTGTTGTAAAGGATTTTATCAATTTTCTCATGATGCTCAATCTCTTTTTTGATAGATGTGGTAATATGTTGATATTCCTTAGATTTGCAAGTGGTTTCCTTTTTCTCTCTATAAGATGGATGTGTTGGAAGCTTAACCTTCTTATGTTTCTTGAAACTGGTCATGTCATATGAAAAATTTGATTTTGGCCAAATGACTAATTGATCTAGGGAAAATGATTCTAGGGTCCTACAAAAGGTCAAATTTTGAATGTCTCAATAGATTTGGAAGTTCACTATTTTCAATCAGAGATGATGATCTCAAATGCAGCCAGTGATCTGCACAGATGGTGATCTACGTAGACGGTAATTTTCATAGACGGTGGATCTAGAGCGAAGACATCCAACTATTTTTAGGATAGTGTGTTAAAATTCTAGGCAAATTTGTTTGATGGAAAGAACCAATTTCAGCACATTCAAACCAGAAAAATAATAGACACATGTCTCAAAAAAATCCAACAAGGGACAAAGAAACCTTGAGGGATACAGGAAAATGTGACATTGGGAAAGCTTGATTCAAATTGTAAGATCTCATTTGTGTATGTTCAAGTGACTCTTTCAAGCCACTTATGTTTTTACTTGGTCTATCACAGCGAAGAAAGTTCAAACAGTAGCTACCTTAGGAAATTGGCTTCACATGAAATAGTATAGGCCCATTGCTTAGTAGTCCTTTAGCTCACACAGTAGTGTCACCTTGAAAGGGCACTCGTATTTTTATCTTTTTCTAGGTATTGTTGTCGTGCTACAAAGATCTCTTTCGCAACACAATACCCTAAGACACGTATGATGGGAATCTTAGGGGAGAATCTTCCCTCCCCTTGCACTATAATAAGTCACCGTTCGGAGGTGAATCAAGTAGGCTACTAGGTTACAGTTGCTAGCAAGGTTTCGTGGCATCCCCACAATCGGTTTGTACAATGTGAGACACTTAAGTCTCTAGTTCAACCATGCCAATATGCTGAGGATATTCACTCAGTATGGACTACCATTGAACATGACCCGCCCGAGATTGAAGGGATGAAGAGGACCTTTGGGTCACACATTATTTCTATACCAGCCGAAGGGATTACCGATTTGAGGTCATCCTCTAAAGGGGAAGCACACCCTCTAGACAGACCTCTCTAGAAGCTTGATTAAGCTAAGATTTCTCTTCACCCAAGATCTAGGAAGGTGAGGGGAGAGGATACGGCTATAGTTTAATCATAGCGTCACTTATATCTTAAGGGATTTAATCTAAAGACAAATTAGCTCAAAAGAAGTGTTGAAAAATACTTCTTCAAACACACCAAGAAGAATTCATTCCAAATTAAACCTATTTAAAAGAAACTAAGTGTTTTCTACCTAAGAAAACGACACAATAGTATGGTTAATCATTCAAGTTCAATTTGTTTCCCACACAAAAAAAAAAAAAAAAAGCTTGAAAAAGTGTGTTTATTTGCCTTAAGTCATTCAAGATTGATTGAAGTTCATTCCCTTAA
>MU228089.1:873294-889506 GCA_018584345.1 Thuja plicata | reverse complement strand
AAATAAATAAAATTTATTTAAAAGAAATATGGAGAAAACATATATTAAAATAAATTTTAATATATTAGGGATAGTATTTAAATTAAATTTAAATACAAGGTGATGAATTTATTTAATAAAATTAAATAAACAGTCGAATATAACAAATATAGTTAATCTATAAGAATTAACTATATTGTTATAGGCAATATTAATTAAATTAATATAGAAATGAAAAAGGACAATTTAGGGTGTCTACACACATTATTAGTTACACATTGGAGGATGATCCACCTCTGGTGGACATGTGATTCCACCTTAGGTGGGTGATAAGTTGTCTCTTGATTATCATCTAATAATACAATGACACCTGTCATTGTCTCATTCACTCCTTTGTACTCATCTTGATTATATAAAGAAGGGCTCTCATGTGTACTATCATCCATTCTGTTTATTTGTATTGCATTCTTGATAGGTATACAATTTATTCTTGTCGTATTCATTCTCTCTTGTTGTTGTTCTTTCCATTACTTCTAGATCTTGGGTGGTTACCTTCATAGCCAAATCTTACAGTTTGTACCAACCATTACTAGTTCCATCTAGACCATGGGATGATGTAAGTATGGATTTTGTTATGGGTTATCCTAGAACTCAAAGAGGAAATGATTATATATTCACAGTTGTTGATATACTTTCTAAAGTGGTTCATTTTATTGTGAGATTACATGGTATAACCTAGAGTATTTATTAGATAGAGACACTAAGTTTGTGGATCAATTTTGGAGAACCTTTTTGAAGAAGTTAGGTACACATCTCAATTTTAATTCAATCTACCACCCTCAAATGGATGGCCAAATTAAGTTTGTTAATAGAAGTTCAGGTAATGTGTTGAGGTGTCTTGTTGGAAACACACCAGAAAGTTGGGATATAGCCTTAGCACAAGCCGAGTTTTCTTATAATGATTCTCTAAATATGAGTACAACTTTCAACCCATTCTATATTGCTTATGGAATGCATTCTAGGGGTGTATTTGAACTCTAAAATCTTGGTGCTATGGAGAAACAAAGTGCAAATGAAGAGGACTTTGCAAAATTCATTCATGACCCTATTCAAATAGTATGTTGATAAGAAGCAGAGAGAATTCCATTTTCAGGTAGGTGATCTTGTTTTGGATCATATTAGGAAAGAAAGGTTTCTTACAGGTGAATATAAGAAATTGAAGATGAAAAAACTAGGCGCCAACAAGATTCTCAAGAAGTTTATAGCTAATGCCTATGATCTTGACCTTCCTCCTGGGCTTGAGTATTTCACCTATCTTCAATGTAGCTAATTTGTATCACTACAAGGGTGTTGAAGATGAAGGTACAGAAAGGATAGAGTTACAATCCACTAAGGAACAAGATGTGATCAAATCAGCTCTACTGGAAATTGAATGCATTCTAGATAAACAATTGTTGAAGAAAACATGTGGTAAGGAGTATTTCAGGTACTTGGTGAAATGACATAATCATCCTTTGGAGGATGCCTCTTAGATGAATGTGCCTAAGATATCAAATTACGGTAATTCCATTGGTGACCTTGTTAACCAGAGTTCAAAATATTTTGTCTTTGAGGGAGCTTGATGCAGGGGCATCAACCTCTTTCTTTTTCTTTTTCTGTTGTTTGGTTTTGCCTTTTTGTGCTATTTTTTGGCTTCTCCAAGTGTTTGGAGTCAACTTATTTCTACCCCTTTAGTTGACATGTTGTCTCTTACTGTCCAATCAATTCCTTCTTGCAAGTCTTCATTGGAGGTAGTTAGGGATGTTGGGTAGGAAACAATGTCAATGGTCCAAATTTGGATAAAAAGAGCCTTGGATTGGGAGACATGGGAGTGAGACTATGGGTACGAGGTAGAAGCACAATGCAAGGAAGATAGAAAGAAGAGTCATTGATTCTTTGAAGAATCAGATAGAACAGACTCGACTTTGCAGAGAACATACATGTCTCAATCAAATTGTAGTCAGTGATTTGTAATAACATCTCTTTATGTTGCAAAAAATAAATGACCACTAAAATTAGTTTTCCCTGATTGGTTGATTATCTCAAAACTATGTGTGTTAATTGTTTGCAATCAGTTGATGCAGGTTGTTCAGTTGTAAAGTTCTAATCAGTAACTTTGAAAGTCCCTATCGTCACTTCAACTTCCTGTCACCATTGAGAAAAATTGTTTGTCATTATTTGTAAGTCATCAAATTGAAAGCAAGAGAGAAAGTTAAACTAACCTCCTCTACTCAAGTTTCAACCCTACCTCCTATCTTCTTCTATTATCTTCTATTAAGACTCTCTACTTATTAAAACCAACCAATTCCCATCCCTTTATTAGAGTGGATCCACCAACCAATTCTAAGTTTATTTACATCCGAGCTCTAATAAAATTGGTGGATAAAACTATTGAAAGAACGCAAAGAACCTTGCTATATATAGCCAAGGAAAAGCCCTACTATCTCAATTATTTAATACTTTCTAAGCCCTGTTATTTCTCCTCTACCCCATATTAGTTAAAATTCTGCCGACGTCTGATCTTCTCTAGCTAATTTTGTTCCTTCTGTCTACGTCTAATCTTCTCTAGCGTTTTCAAACTTTTTTCACTAATAACAAAGACAAATGCAAATTCCTTATTACGCTTCACTAATCTGGTCTCAAGAGGCTCCTGATTTTAAAGCATCGATCATGATCAAATCGCTCTCAAATCGCTCTCAGACAAATGCAAATTGAAAGTTTCTGTATTTGGATTTTTCTGATTGGCGAATTGGAAAACTTTCATTCAGTATTTGGATTTTTCTGATTGGCAAATTGCAAGAATTGTGTACTAGAGATTTAAAAAGATATCTTTGTAGTGGCGTACAAGAGATTTAAAAAGATATCTTTGTGCTATGAAAGATATCTTTGTCAGTTGTCTAATGTCTTATATGAGTAATTCTCTGCCCCACCTCTTTCTATGATGGGATCTCAAAGGTAGAGCACAATACACAGGGCTGAAGTTGTTTTTATATCATCTATAGCATTTTTTAAATAGTCTTTGAGGACTATTATAAATCTTTTATGGGTTCTCTTAATAAAAATTGTGGAAGACTGTGGCAAGAAAAGATTGACTATTATGAATTTGTATTGATTATATGTTGTTATCTTTGTGGAGACTGTGAAGAAGCTTCACTACGAGATTAAAAAGAACAAGAACGCTATGGATGACCAAATCTATATGCTGGCCCAGATCCAAGCAAAGAAGAACATTGTGTGGATGGAAGGTCCTTTGGGATGGATTGCCTGGACTGAGTCCTATGATGATATTTTACATTAGTCTCGTATCTCCTTTTTTTATTGTTTTTGTTGTTGCTATGATATAACATTTAACTCTGACTCTCTCCGTTTGAGGCTCGGCCTCTTTTTGTACATTCCAATGTAAATTTTTGATCTCCTTATAGTTAATATAGAAAAATAAGTTTGTTCAATCTCATTTATAATAATATTATGAAATTTAGTGTAGCTTTAGATAAATATTTTCTAATAACTAATTTATATTTTCAAATTGTACATAATTATAATTATGATTTCAAGCTTCTATATATGAATTTTAGATAAATTCAAGTATACTACAATAACACTTAAGTTCAATTACATATACAGAGTCTACTTTATTTTCTTCTAGGAAATCATTTTCTTTTGCACTCTCTTCAAACATTCATAGTCTTCGATACAAACCTTCCTCTCAATTATGATTGATAGCCAACTAAACTTTTGCAGCGTGGATATTTTATAATTAACATGTAATAAATTTGTGAGATGAATATTGTGAAAACAAGAGACCTAAGAAAACTAAAAGAACATTGAACAATAAACAAGCCAAACTAAAGCTGATTATACCTTAATCTTTTTTTTTTTTAATTCCTATTATGCTTTTTGTTATACATGTGGAGTTGTTTCTTTCATTCTTGTACAATGTATTAGCCAATTTTAAATTGCCCATCTTAAAAAATTGAACTATTGGATTCCAATATTTCGGAAGACCCTTGCATAGCACGAAACCAAATTACTCCTTCGACTATTCCAAATGATCAACTATATCTATGAAATTAATCATAAGATGGAAAAATGTTGATTTATATTGCCCCCAACTGTGTAAATACACATTACTATAAATTTTCCATGGAAGCTAAAATACATACTTTAATTTTCTTCAAATTTTCTTAATATTGCATCAAGAATGATGCTCTCAAAAATCATATGGAGATGAGGTCATCCTCATTTCATTTGTTAATCAATAATAAAAAAATTTAAAATCAATAGAAACAACTCCAAAACTATTAAAAAACTCAATGGTTGTAGGGTTTTATGCTTTCTTTATTTTGTATAAAATTAAAAAGAGCGTTGCTACCTAGTAAGTATTCCTTAGAGGATCAAAAGTTATACTAGTAGGGCACATTTAAATCCTAAGATGATTAATTTAACATTGCAAAAATAAAGCATCATCATCACAAAATGTATCAATCTTATTATATTAAATGATTACTTGGCAACTCCATAATATCTTGAGATACCTCTTGAAAAAGCGTGGTTGTTATAGAAGAATTTGGGGTTATTTAGGAACATTTTGCTACCATGATTCGTATCGGTAAATTGTAAATTATATTTATTATCATGGAAATTATTTGACATTTAAGCAATAGAATATACCTACCTTCTAAAAGAAACAACACACTTCTCTCTTGAGATGTTTTGCATTTCCTCTGAGGTTTTGGTATACAATTGTGGAAGCCACAAAAGAAGCTTTTTCTAGAGACATATAATATAGAGATGAAAGAAGTATATTGTTAGAGAAGGACCTTCTTTAAATAATTTTAATATTATTTATGAACTCCAATACTTGATCATAGCCAAACTAAATACATCTATTGTAGTCTCCTTATCCTAATGTGCTTATATGGAAGAGTCATTCATTCACAATTTCAATCTATTTCTCGCATTGTGTTCTACAAATATAAAGAAAATGTAAGCCAGTTGAATTTTAATGAAGGGTTGTATTGTATCACTACTTACCTAGATAAATTATGTGATTGATAACCTATTGACAATAAAGATGAAGAAGATGACCTCAACAATAAATATCATGAATTAAGTCAGCAACAAATTGTTATTATAATATTATTATTGACAACTATAATGTAGTTATGACATAAATTCAAAAAATACAAGTTCCTATAGGTTTGCAATCACCTTACCAACCTTTCTATTCTTGGACTTGTTTTATCTCATTTTATCACACACAAGTGCTTCATATTGACCATTGATCTATATGCCTAAGGAGATTTAAATCATTCTAGATCTCATTTCAAAGTGATATCTATTGCAAAAATTTATAGATGCAACTAATTTTTCTATTAATTAAATCATGAAAATCCATAGAGCAAAAAAAAATTACCAGATTTTCAAAGTACAAGTTCATCAATTAAAAGATTAAGGTTATTATTTATTGAAATCAATCTACCCAAGATACGTATCTCATGCAATTGATCTAAAAAATATTAACTAGCTCAAAGTAAAAGCACTCTTAAAACAAAGCAAACATGATAAATATAAGGAAATTACATCTAGATTGTCAATCATTATTCAATATCATGGAGACATGACAACTAAAATGATGCAAACAAATACCTCTAACTATTGTCAACTACGATTCTACAATTTACAAGCTACAAAATGTCAAATGATATTCATCGATTAGGGCTTCAAAGTCTTGATAGCTTCTTCAACAAGCTTAACATTATGAAGATATTAGCACTAGTTTATATCTAATGAAACAAGGAATACAAATCATCACATTTTCATTACTTCTCAGCATTAATTTGATTTCTAAAAATCTCACATTGATCAAATTTTTACATAAAAACACTTCATATTGATTTAGCCTACCACAACATCTCCTAATTTGCACTAAATACCACAATTCATATTAATTTATCATACCACCCCACAAAACAAAAGAACTACGAAAAAAAACATTATAATTTTCGCTATCTTTTAAACAAATATACATATAACTATGTAATTTATCATTAAAATAATAATAATAACTTTTTTAAAAATTAATAATCATTTATAACTCAAAAAGAAAAATTCATAAAGTACATATTACTATCATTCTCTTACACATTTATATCAGTTTTGAAAAAGAAAAATCAAACAAATCTAATTTCATTGGTCAAGGCCCGAAATGCTCGGATGGAAACCTTATTTCGTTACCATATTAATTTTATCTTTTATTAAATGCAAAATTAATATTTATACTTTTGACTATATCTCAGATTAAATTTTAATAAAACTTTTGTAAATAACCTTTTTTTTTCAATCTTTACATTTATGGAAGCCATTATTAAATTCTTCGCTTGCGTACAAAATAAAACTTTTGAAGTGGCCACATACATCCCACCAAATCCCCCACCACACACATGTTATTGTCTAACCACTTTTTCATTTTTCAACTTTTAATACTTTTTGAGGACATGAATTCTCTAGGAATACCTAATAGATCTTTGAAGAACTAATTTTGTTTGAAAAAATGAATAAACTATTTAAAAATATAATTAAAATTTTTGACAATTGTAATGTAATTATTAAAATTTAAATTCATTTTTAGATTTATGCATATATTGTGTCCATTAGATTATAATAATGTGTGATAAAAGTAAATATGTAATTATTATATTATTTCCAAAATTTTCTATTACTAAATGAATTTCTAGATGCATATTAATAAATATTTTTTTTTAAGACGGAGAATTTTTTTATGTAGATTGTTGTGCTTGCTCATTGAAAAGTGGGGAGGCATGGAGAGAGCCAAAAATGACACGGAAAAATGTCATTTTTTTCATTGTTTGTTTTAACACTTTCGTTTAATACACACACGACATAATCATGTCACTAAAAATCAATGATTGAAGAATAATTATATCTAAACTCATATACACATACATGTATGTGTGTGTGTATACACGCATATGCATATACACATTAAGGGTATGCATGCATATACACACATGTATTGGTGTACATATAGGTATGTGTGTAGATCAAATTTGTAGGTTTGTTGCTTTTATGTGCAAATTAAAATATTAAATTTGAGTTATCCACACCTCCTTTGTTTCTCTTAATTTAATTTGGTTCAGGATGGACTTGATGGTGGAGGTACAAATATCATGGTACGTGCATTGAGATAGATATGAACAAAAATATTTTATTACCTTGATCTTTACATATGTATTCTTGAATGAGAATGTTTTGAGTTCATAGTCCTTTAGTACATAATTAATGAGTGAGATAGGATACTCAAGTTTATTCTCATTTGGTTGCATCATAATTACATAAGTTTAAGTTTTATAATTAGATGTATAGATATAAAATTATGAATTCCTCAAGAGTAGGTCATATCACTACACAAATCCCTGTGATTAGCTCCCTTTTTTGCTCCCTTTTTTTCCACCCATTGTTTTAGTGTATTTTTCTCTAAGTTTTTGAAAGCACCAGTGCTACTTATCAGGATGGTGCTATTTCTGGTGCTACTTATCGGGATTGTGCTATTTTTGGTGTTTTTTGTGTCGATCCAAACAAACATGCACAAAAGTTGACACTACTTAGGACCTAAATGAGCACCTCAATTGGCACCACAATTAATGCCTCAAATGGCACCAACTATCGACTTCTCAATTCTGTGGACCCATATTTCTTTGTCAGTTACCAAGATTAATCATTGAGAAGTTTTCTGAAGATCAATGATCGTGGTTGCGTTGCCCTTGCACAATTATTTCAACATGTGAACTCATATTAAGAGCACAACTACGATGGTCGGTCCCACTCATCCTAGGTGTCCTCAATGAAAACTCATATGGTGCCATGTTTCATTTTATCAGTGCTATGGGCCTCGACCTCTTTGTATCCAAAGGTAGTTCAAAGGTCGATCATCTTCAATGAAATCAATGGTCTATATCGTGGTGCCCTTGCGTGATTAAATTAACACATGTAGAATGATAAGTGCACAAGGGTACAGTCAAAAGGTCAAATGGTGGGCCAAGGTGTTGTGTCATCATCTCTAGTGAATCAAAAGATGGCATGTGTTCACTTGTTAGTGGGTCTCGTTAGCCTCAAAGCAATGGGTTAATTTGCGATCAGTTTGATCAAGATCAATGGTTGTATCACACTGTGCTTGATGATTAAATTAAAATGCTCGATAGTGCTAAGAGCACAAGGGCAACGATGGGTCCCCTCCATTGTTTATAACTTTGGTGAATTATTTCTTACTAGGTGTCATCTTTAATCTCTCTGGCCCAACTCTCTCTTCTATCTAATGAAATTAATCATCATGCACCTTCTACAAGATCAATGGTTATGCTTACATCACACTTGCACAATTAACTCAATATGTGCACCAAAGATAAGCACGCAGCTGCGATGGGTGGTCCCACTCAATCCATTAGTTTCCAATTGTAAATCACAAGGTGCCATGTTCTCTCTTGTCAACGACCATGGGTCTTGATTTTTCTTTGTTATAAAGTAGTTTAAATAATGATCAACAGGATCTAGATCAATGACTCACATTGTGTCGCATTTACGTGATTAAAATAAACATGTGCAAAAGGTTAAGAGTGAAAGTACATGCTCAATAAGTCAAACAGTGATGATGCATCCCATAGCAACATGTGTCTTCCTTTCATCCCCTAGGGCCCAGTTCTTTCTTATGTCTAAAGAAGTTAATCATAGTGTACCTTCAGCAAGATCAACGGTTGTAGTTACATTGCGATTGTGTGACTAACTCTACATGTGCGATAGAGCTAAGTAAGAAATTGCAATGGGTGGCCCCCACTTATCCCATCTATCTTCAACATTAAATAAAAATGTGGCACATGTTCGTTTGTCCACGACCATGGGTCCCAAGTTTCCTTTGTTATGAAGCATTTTAAAAGATGATCAGCTTCGCCCGGATCGAACTAATGGTTGTAGGGTTTTATGCTTTCTTTATTTTTGTACAAAATTAAAAAATAGCATTGCTAACTAGCAAGTATTTATTAGAGGATCAAAATTTATACTAGTAGGGCACATCTAAATCCTATGATGATTAATTTAACATTGCAAAATAAAGCATCATCATCACAAAATATATCAATCTTACTGGTGCAAAGCCCCAAACTATACCTCAAAGTGGAGTTACAAATACCAAGTACTCCCTTATACTCTCATACAATTCAAGGCTCTACAAAGGTTCTCAAACCCACATTATCAACTAATCCTCTTGACTAGTCCCAAGCACCTACAAGGCACTATTAAACCACAACTTGAACCCAACACTTCAGGGATGGAACAAGGGTTCAATGATGTCTACACACTCTATTCCAGTCATCCATACACTTTTAGGACACTTCTTAGACACTTAGTTCTACCAAGGAATACCACCTGGTATCTCTGGTTCACTCGGCCAACACTGGACAACTCGACACTCACTGGAACTTGACAATAACTATCACTCGACACCTACTAGAGGAATTAGGAACTTTTGACAAAAACTTACTCGAAGACTCTTCTCCTTGAGTCTCTAACACTTTCATAGGTTACTCTCAAACTCCCCTCAACACTCTCCAAGTCAGGGTCTATGGCCAATCACCCAACTCATCAAATGCCCAAATTCACAACTCGGCCAAATGACCCATTAGGGCTCCATTAACAAAAAAAAGTGTCCTCAAATGGATCTAATCCTCTACCAAACCTATTGGAACATGTGTAGGGACCTGAAATACTACCAAATATCCACTCTCAACTCTTTGTTCCATCCCAAGGCCAAGTTGTGCTCCTAAATACAGAATCCAGGACAGTCACATTGAGATGCATGTCCTGAGATTTTAAACATATCTCTCACGGCCAAAATTGCCCAAATCCAAGACCCCAAAATTCTTATAGTACAACCTCAGACCTTTCCTTCCACCAAGACTCATATTTTTATCATGGTGGAATCTCCAAGAATGAGAGGATTTCTCTTGAAACCCTAGCTCGGTTAAAACAATGACCTCTCAGTGGTCCAGAGGCAATAACTTTTGTTTTCCTTCACATCAAGACCTCAAACCACTTGCAAATGATAGGGGACTCACATGTCTATCTTTTGGGTTCATTCATCTGCCCATGTGAATCCATACAAAGCCATACACTACAAAAAACTGTGAAAATAACATAAAAATAGGGTTTATTTTATTGATTTGAGAAATGCTTACATACAATAATTTTTTCCGGTCTTCTCTAACTCTGGAGCAAGGTTTTTCCAACCTTTTTAGATAATTCCCGATCATTTCCAACCGATCCAAGAAGTTGTGAACATTGGGATTCAAATTGTAACCATTTTTCAAAAAGGCACTATTGGCAAGTGATCAATTTTGTATAAATGTGATTCACTTTTTGGTTGTCATTTATGGAAACACATCTGGGTTTCAGATCGATTCCTATAAAGATAAGTTTTTCTAATTCAGAAATCGACTAAGTATAGAAGCAAAGATATAGAAGTATTTTGGATATCAAAAGATCAGGATCGATGAATTAGGGAAAGTGAGCTTAGAGGAAGATAGTATGGGGTATGTATGACCTCCACCTAAGATCGATTTGGTTTTGGTAATGTCTACGACAAGTTAGAAAGAATTGAAGACAAACATACTACAACAGAATAGTGATACAAAGTAGTTGGACAATAGAAAAGATTGAGTGAGTATGACATGGACTCCAGGCAATCAAAGTTGGATTATGGTTGTTGATAACCTACACTTTGAGTATGTAAGAGCGTCGACTATATATTTATTATTTGCTTTACTAAATGTATTTGTACTGTGAGTCGACTTTGTAATATTTGTATTGAGAGCCGACTTTGTAAAGTTGTGAGATATATATGTAAGATCTTTTTGATAAAGATACATGATAATTAGATAGATAGTTGGATGAGTATGTTGAGTGAATAATAGAGCAGAGAATGACAGAGATCACTGAAGAACTATAAAGGAACTATCTAAGCACTAGTGTTACTTGTGTTTTTTCATGACTGAGAACACTTTGTAAACATAATTACTTTGTAAGAGTTGTAAGATCAGTTGGCACCTAACAGGGTGTTGTGAACCTTTAACAGGGTTTTAATTCCTTTAACAAGGAAATGTGCTATGTAATATTCAGCTCCTAACAGGGCTAGGTCTCCTAACATGGACATTATAATTTAGTACATGCTTGTGGGTACCATCCCCACTGGGGTTTTCCCTTGGCCAGGGTTTCCTCAAAAAAAAAAATGGTGTTATGAGTACTGTGTAATTTGCTTGTATTCTTTTCTTTACTGCAAGTTTATGGTTAATGTTTAAATGGTTGAAGAATTTAATTAAGTACTATAATATTGATTCACCCCCCTCTCAGTATTATCCAATCCTAACAATTGGTGTCAGAGCTTCTGGCCCTTGTAGAGAAAGTCTAACAGCTTGAGGGAGATCAAAATGGATTTAAATAGTTTGTAAGAAAATTTTGATGTTGCACTTGAAGACCTGGACAAAGAAAAAGCAGAAAATGGAGAGTTGAGATTCAACATGCGAAGAGCTGAGAAATTTATAAAGAAACTTAAGGAACAACTTGAGCTTTCCAAAAGTCAAAGAAAAGACCTTATGGTTCAGATAAAAGAGGATTCAAATGAAGACAATTCAGATCAAGTGAGACAACTGAAATAAGAGAATGAGACTCTGAAACTTGAAAATGAGACTATGGCTAAAGAAATATAGATACAAAAGGATGCTAAGAAGAAAGTTGAAGAATCTTTAAACAATGCATTAGATCAAATGAAGAATGAGGCTGAAAACTACAAGAACAAGTATCTAGAAATGGAGAAATACAGTCAGATTATAAAAGGTGAACTTGCTGAAGAAAAGAAACACATTGAGAAACTTCACACCAGCAGTGATTTGATTGATGAACAAAGAGACAAACAGAAACCTAAAGGTGATATGACAGGTATTGGCTTCAATGAAGCTAAATGTTCAAAGAATCAAGAAGAGAAATCCAATGAGAAGATTGATGCTGAGAAACCTTCTATTGAAGGACCTAGAGAGCAGATCAGACCCTTCAGAGGTAGATGCATTGGTTGCAACAAATTTGGACACATGAAGAGAGACTGCAGAGGTAACGCCCCTTTTAGAACTTTTTTTAAAAAAAAATTTAATTGTAATAGATATGGGCACAAGAAAGCAGAATGCAGAAAACCTAATCAATCTGGATATAGACAAGACAATGGAAGAGAATCTACAGTGAAACCTACATGCTACAAATGTAACAACATTGGACACATTGTGAAGTATTATAAGCTGTAATTTAGTCAGGAAAGAAGACCTCCTATATGTTACAAATGCAATAATCCAGGACATATAGAAAATTTTTGCAGGTATAATGGATCAGACAATATAAGAGTACCACCTCCTATGAATTCACAGAAGAATGGAAATGATATTGGTAAGAGTGTTGCAGATTTGAAGATTGATTTTGAAATTTTTTTTAAGAAAGCAGAAGATAACAAAAGTGGTAAGATATGGAAGATCAAAGAAACAAGTGAGACATCAGTTCAGGGAGAGTTAGTAGATGTTATTGGATCTTCGCCTGATGGTAGTAAAATTGAATCGACCTAATTGGCTAATCATGGCCTTAGGGGGAGCATTGGATACAAACATCAGAATATATCCTTCCCCAAAATTTGTGGATTGAGCTCGAGCGAGTTTAGGTATGAACTTGTCCGACATCATATAACATACATGTGAGAGCACAAAATCAGCTGACATATATATTTTGTTCGCGAGATCTAACAGCCGACTGGACAGTATTGAGTAAAAGTGAAACTTATGACTTAAACTTGTATAAAGCACCATTCAATGACCTATCTCTTTACCATTTGACAAAGAGAGAACTAAGAAGATTAGAGAGAAGAGAGATTTAGTCTATTCTACAATTGTCGTGCGTGATTGATTGAAGCATAAATGCGGAATTCAACGAAAGAAAGGTATTTACATCATCTATCTATGGATGCACCTATTATTTTTGATGTTGTAGATCGACCTAGGTACAAATTTAAGAAACATTTGTTCAAGTCATGTGAAGAGGATCGAGAAGGAGCATTTTATCAAACCTTGTATGGTGTATTACATGTAGAAGATATTAGGGCTTACATACATTATAAGTATGATATACTAGGAATGGCTGAGATATCAACTGAGATGGAGTATATGACTAATAATGGAATCGTGAAAGAAGAATACAAACACATTGATCAGTTGAGAATAATGAAAATTCTAGACTTATGCGAATTCGATGAAGATGAATGGTTTAAGATACTATTGAGCAGGGTTCATGATCAGTTCATTTGGATAGGTGATCAACCTGTGAAGATTTGTAGTGACCTAATTAATGAAATCACTAGACTGGACAACACCGGAGTCATTCCTATTGCAGAAAAACATGTAAAGAAAGAAGTTGAAACCCTAACTCATTCTAAATGGGACAGGTGGGAAATGATTGTGAATGACATCGTTCAGCAAGATGTGAAACTTATTGCTATGATACTTGGATACAAATTCTACTACAATAGTAGACCTAACTCAGTATCTGTTGGAGTAATCATGATGGCATGGAGAATGGTGAAGGAGAATGTGAAATATAACCTATGCGAAGTTTTGGCACAACAATTGCTTTAAAATGTGAAGCTAGTGAAGAAAGATAGAACTAAGACCTTCAGATTTGGTTCATTGTTGATGCATATGTTTATACACATTGAGCAAAAATTTCCTGGCTTACATCCTAGTAGTTGGAAATCTAGGATACCTACTAGTATTTTAATCTCACAGAGCTACAAAAGATAGAATAGTACATGGGTTGATGGGGAATGTTTTGCTATGATCAAAATCCTTCAAAGACGAATGAAAAATAGGTACAGGATACATGAGGACATTGTTGAAAAATACAAGGATACAATCTATTTCATTGTTGAAACTGATTGTGTATGTTTTGAAGCAGTCACACCTAGAAAGAAATGGTGTTATCCCATGGGTTATGAAGTAAGTTCTGAAGTACTTACCATGCAAGTAGAACATGTTCTTGCATCAAAATTTGATCCATCAAAATAAATATGGGAAACATATGAGGATAAATAAGCTAAGGTGAGAGAGGAGCAGACTAGAGGTCTAAGGAAAAGAAAAATTGGAAACCTTGTGCATGAATGTGGTGTAAAAGTTGGGCTGGCAGAAGAAGAACTGAAAGAAGTGAAAAATAAGATGACAGATAGATCTCTTGGACTGGCAAGTGGAATTACTACAACATCTCCCACTCCTTAGGTAGTAATGGTAGATAGTGCACCTCCTCCATCACAGCAAACATCACAAACAAAGAACATCACTCCTAGAGTAAAAACTAGATCAAACATGCAGACATCGCCTAAAGAGAAAAGCACAGTGAGAGAAGAAAAGAAAACTAAGAAGTATATATGGAAGCCTGACATGAAGATGATAGAGAAGAGAGCAATAGAACAAGGTAAACTAGTCACAATTGATAGATATTATGACAGATATGGAGATTCAGACAAGCTTAAGATTGAAGGCATTGTGATTGATCATATACTTACTTTCAAAAAGACTATTAGAAATTGAAGGAAGTATACCTAAAGATTTGTATGGGAGATTGGAGACAAGAAAACACTTAGCTCAGATTGAGGATGATACAATCAAGAATCGGGAAATTGATAGCATGTTGCTTGTAATATCATTACAAGAAAGGGAAAGAATATTCAAGGAATTGAAACCTATACTAAGTACCAAGGTAAGATTGTTGAAAATCATGGCGAGGAATTATGATGAAGTCACTGAGGAAACTCAGAAGGAAATAGAGAAGATATTGATGAATACTACTTCTGACAAGCCCCCACCTCCTCAGACCACTTCGCCTACACAATTAGGAATGAGAGAAAGCTCAAAAGCAAATGAGACTAATGCTGAGAAAAGTGAATTAGATCCACCACCAGATTTCTATGTTTCTGGTGTGCCAATGACTCTTGACACATTTCAAGATGAAAAGGATCCATTTGCAGGGAATATGGACACCTGTATAGCAGATGAAGTAGAACAGAAAGAGGAAGTAGAGCAGAAAAAGGAAGAAGCACATAAGACAAAACATAAAGAAGATGAACAGAAAGAGGTAAACACATCATCTATCTCATTGTTGGCAAGTAGTGATGTAAATTTTTATAGTATGGATGAAGTTGAGTTGGTCAAATTGGCATTTACTGCATTAAACAAATCTAAGGAAAAATCAGAATAGAAAGGTGACAAAAAGGGTAAAGTAATTACAAGAGAAATTGATATTGTGAACAAATTGCTTCCAGTACCTATTATTTTCCAGCACAAAGATGACATTGAAAATATGAGAATATCACTTGATGAATTTGATGGGCATTATGAGAATTTGATAAATATTGTAGAAGAGAAGGAAAAGAAGAAATATTCAGTGAAAAAATTATTAGAAGTTTGCAAGTCAATCACATGGGACTTAGGCATTGTGAAAACTTGTTTGACAAATGCAAAGAGTTGCATTAGACATGGGAGAAAATTGTTTAGTTGTTTCATGAATCCTATCAGACATGTTCAAAACATGGAAGACATTATTGCCAAGGAGAGGGCAACTCTGAACAGAATGATGGACAATTGTGAAGCATCTTCAAAATCTATAACAGAGTTAGACAAGGAATTTACACAAATTTTTGCAAAAGTCAGTGTTTTGGATAATGAGAAAGGGAGAGTATTGACAAAATTTAATTTGTTGAAGAGTTTAATCACTCCTAAGCTATCCATACTTGAGGTTCATTTATTAGACTTGGAGAAAGTGATAGATTCATTGACTAAATCTTGTTAGAATGAATTTAGAATAACTGAGAGGGGAGGGGTGAATCAGTTATCCTCAGGTCTAGATGTAGCAAATAAAAAATTTATGTACTTTAGATCTACTCGGCAGCAGTAGTATAAATCAACAACTTAATCATGCATTTTACTGTCAATTGAAATTAGCTTGTAGAAACATAATAGTAAAGAAAACCATAAGCATTCACACAAGTTGACACAAGTATTTAACATGGAAACCCAATATGGGAAAAACCACTAGTAACATGCTACC
>MU228089.1:847600-873226 GCA_018584345.1 Thuja plicata | reverse complement strand
GTGACCTGGTTAAAGGATTTAATCACCCTGTCAGGAGTGGCCTTGTTAGAGGACTTAAAACATTCCACCTGAATGTCACCTTGTTAGAGGATTTATACAAATGACTGTTAAGTCAACCTTGTTAAAGAATTTAACTGATACAATGGTAAGAAAGTAATCAACACTTATGATCTGGTACATACAACTTACTTTGAAAATTTAGATCCAATTATAGCTCTAATGTTAACTTACTGGATAGCCTGCATTGTCATTTCAACCTTCTGATCTGCTTGGAAATCCGTCAAGCAATCACACATGCAATTCTCTGCTTCTGTATTTTGCCAGTTTATCACCCGAGTAGACTTTTGGATGTGAGTGATAGTTTTAAGTTGACCTTGCATATATTGTTAAATATCATTTTGTTTATTGCAAACCGACTTATAGAGTTATTTGTTTGGATAAAGATATATATGCAAGATAGTTTTGTTTTATCCAAAGTGTAGTATGTATGGTGTATATGTATGAAATGTATGCATATGTATAAGTGCAAAGACATGAAAATGGTAGTTTGATAAAAGAGGAGAAGTATTTAGGACAACAGAGTCTCATTTATCACATTCAGGTGATCAGTTATATTCACAAGGATCTTATTCAGCAATCATAGTTGCATAGAGTAGATCATCAATTGGTTCATTCTCACCGGTGGTTAGAAAAATCCTTTAACAAGGAGGACCTAAAATTCCTTTCTCTAAATCTCTTAATAGAGTTCCATTAATCATTGCATTGTACAAAATCCTTTAACAAGGTGGACTTAACAACCCTTTCTATGCTCCTAACAGGGCAGACCATCAGAAGTGGTCATTGTAAGCTCTAATAGGATAAATTTATACTGTAGTACTAAATCTTGTGGGTATCATCCCACCCCAATTTTAATTTCTTTTGGAAGGTTTCTGGGTAACCAAATATTGTGTTATGTGTTGTGTATGATTCTTTAATTTCAATTTCTATGCATGTAAACAAATAAGTTAATCTAATTGTGGATTAAAAGGATTTAGTTTTATTCGTTCCTGATTCACTCCCCCCCCCTCTTAGTCACTGGGCATATCATATATTTCCAACAATAGGTACTGTGTGTATCTTATCAAGGGGTTAAGTAATTATTTGTGCATTGGGAAACCTAATTAGCCGACCTAATTGATTATTGTAATAGGGTATATAAGTGAGAGATTTTCTTGTTAGAAAAGGGTGATTGTGGCAGAGACAACGAAGTGTGGAAGATGTGAGCTTGTTTGTATGAATTTTGATGGATGTAGAGAAGATGTTGTGATTATGTTACTTCATTGGAATTGACCAAGCAAAGACAGTTTGTATTAGACATCTCATTGGATTGTATATCTCATATACATTTATATTTTAGACTGTAAGTCTTGAGGGTGGATTTAACCTTCTTTATGTAGTGTGCTTGGCCAATGAGCCCACTATTACTCTTGAATCCTAATAGGGTATGTCCTTTAACAAGGATTGTGTACTATAATGTATCAATAAGCTCCTAATAGGGTTAAATATTTTAACAAAGATACTATACTCTCATTACATCATTTTTGGGTGCTAATTCCCACCTGGGTTTTACCTTTAATAGGGTTTCTTCAACAACAAAGGATTGTGTTATTGTGTTGGCATTTTCTATGTTATCATTTGGATTAAATTTTTGATGTTCAAAGTTTAATGTTTAATAATCTGTCTCACAACTTATTCACCCCCCTCTCAGTTGTTTTGGTGGACTATTATTCCTAACACTCATCATGTGTGAAAATTTTTCAAGGTAGAATTTACTAGCATAATACAATTTTCTAGACCATCAATTCTCCTTCCTCTCTCTTCTCTCCCCATGGATCACCTAAACATAACATAATTTTCTACATCTATTGGATGCATGGTCTCTCTCACCTTTCTCTCATGGTTGTGCTAGTAGATTAGACCATGGATTTGGTATAGTCTTTGGTGATGCTCGTGTTCTTCCTATGTAATCACTTATGCTCTTTCAATAGCTTTCCAGACATGATATTAGCGGATGGGACATTTCTGGCTGAGGTCTCTATCACTAGTTGATTTGGAGTTTTGTTTTAGCTCTTTTGTGTCTTTTTTCTTTTCCTTTTAATTTTTTCTTTTTTTTTTCTTACCATTTTGCATGGATGTGGAGTTAAGGTCCTTGATTTGGGGTCTTATGTCCTTATAATTAGTGATCTCTCTCTCTCTCTCTCTCTCTCTCATGAGCATGAGCATGAGTTTTTCTCACACTCCCACTAAAGTTGGGGCTAAATATACCTCTTAAAAAGTAAGCACCTAAGTTGTGCTCATTTTCAAACCATTTTTAGCCTACTTTAGTGTGTTTCTTATGGTAAGACCTCATATTGTACCTAAATTCATATTTAATTCAAATGTACGTCTGCCTCCTTCAAACTTGATGTTGGCTCTAATTTCTATGCACATTTTCCCATTTTCCATCCATTCACATAAATTTATTTTCCACCTAGGACCTTTACACGTATTTTGGGATTTTGGGATTTGCCTTATTTCTTGACAGACTGGGGTTTTCAAATCCCATTCTTGGCTCAAAACCCTAGGTCCCAAGAAAATTTTTAAAAGGTATGCCTGGACAAGGTCGACTTATAAAGTTAGCCTTGTCCTAGACAATTCGACCTAAGTTGGCGTTGATAATCCTAAAGGATGATATTTTGTCATTAGTATACAAGGAAAATAGTTTTTGAACTGTCGGTAACATGATCACCGAGTGACAGCAAAAAAGGGTCACTAAAACAGACAAGTGCAAAGATCAACAAAAGTGTATTAGCACAATGATCACCGACAGACAATTTATAGTATAAACCGACAGATAGATTCAAAGAGTAAATCGACAACAAAATTCACAAAGGAACCCAAGAGCATAGACTACAGAGCAACTTGAGCACCAGTCTACCAAGAGACAGATTTAGTTCCAAGAAATGTGAATCTGATTTACACATCAGATAAAACACTTGAGTTTTATATTTAGCTTTATGCTTAGCTTTAAAATCATTTCTTGAGGGACAAGTAAATCATATGAAATTGTTTTAATCAGTCTAACTGATTGTAAACATGAAAACTAAGAGATCAAGGTCAATTTATAAAACTTTGATCATAGAGTTTTTATTGTAAAGCTTGAAACCTAAATAGGTCAAATACATTGTATAAATAGATGTAGTAATCAATCAGAACATGATGATTGTATCTGCAGCAGACATCTAAAGGATCAGAAAGAGAGTTTCATGCAGAAGGACACAAAAGATAGAATTCAGTTATGAAGAACAAGATTCAAGGCTACCGAGTAGAACTGGAGTATTAATCAATCACTATAGGTGATACACATACATTGTGAACTTAAAGGATCTGTATTCAGCAATTCAAGATTGCATACTATCAGGTCAACAAGTATTTTTTACTACTCTCTAAAAATTGTAGAAAATAGAATAAATCCTTTAAGAAGGTGGACTTAACAGTATTTATGTAAATCTATTAATTGAGTGCACACTTAACAATGTTGCTAAATCTCTGAACTGAGTAGACCTAACCATTCTAAAATGTTACTCCTAATAGGGTAAGATCATCAGAAGTGATCACACTTGTAGCCTTAACCGACACCTTCCATTCAGAAGATAGTGAAGCTTTGTGGGTTTCATCCCATTGTAGTTTTTACCTTCTAACAGGGGTTTTCTGTGTTACCAATTCTTGTGTCATGTGTACTTACATTTCATGAGTTTTTTTGTGAATGTTTACATGCAATTAAATTTATGTTTGATATTGCATGCATAAGGTATAAAATCATCTATGGTCGGTAAAGAAAGAATAGATCATTAAGGGTTAATTGATCAAAAAATTTAAGGGTACTGATTCACCCCTCCCCTCTCAGTACACACCATTCTATTATTCCAACAATTGGTATCAGAGCTAGATCTCTTACTTTGAAAATTTTAAATCACTTGAGAGAAAAGATCATACAATGGAAAGGTATAAGCTTGATAAGAATATTGAAAATCAGAAGTTGTAGATATAGATCTTCTATGAGAAATACAAAGAAGCAAGAATCAAGATGAGAGAGCTGCTGGATGAAAGAAAAGTTATGGCATCTCGCTACAATGAAATAGACTATCATGAAGAAGAGATACCTGATTTTTTTGATTCATCAGGATCCACATCTAGCAATATATCAGACACATCTGAAGGAAGCATTACAAGTCTGAATGAAATCAATCAACATTTGATGGAACAAGTAAAGGTACTACAAATCGATCAAGAGACATAGATGGTAAGGATGATTGATGTTATGAATAATGCTAGACAAGATGAACAAGAAATAATATTATCTATTGATGACAGAAGGAAGATCATTGAAAAGCTACAAGAGAGAGATTGAAATACATAGACTTACTGAACATCATCATGAGATCACCAAGTAAATATTTCTTATGAGTCATGAGGAAAACTGAGTGAACATAGAACTCAATGGGAAATTGGAAGATATTGGTGAGCTAAGAGAAGAAAATGAGAGACTGAAGCATGAAGCAAGGATTCAACAACAACATAATGATATGATCAAGAAAGCTGAAGAAAGTACAAAGAGAATGGATGATTTTCTGAATGGACAAAGAAGACTCAACAACAATACTGATCTAGGGTATACCGAGCATGGAGAATCATCAAACCAAGATGATAAAAAAGATGTCTACACAAATCCAAGACCAAGGAAGAAGTCATGCAATCACTGTGTAAAACTAGGCCACACATCAAATGTTTGTAGGAGAAAAGCTAAAGGTATTCCTAAATCCACTTCTACATTCATAGGTAAATGTTATAACTGTAACAAGCATGGAAACAAAGCACATGAATGCAGATCTAAGGTGAACAATCAAAGAAATAATCCTACATGCAAAAATATTTTTCTACTTGCAAAATGCATGGGAACACATCTCTTGAATGCAGGAAAAAGAAAAGGCAAGCATGGAAACCAAAAGAAAAAGAAAATTCTTATCAACCGAGAAGAGTTGGAAACTCATATGTTTGGGATTACAACACATGGAAAAATTTCACATCATGTGGTAGATATGAACACATAGCTGCAAACTGCATGAGGAAATGGATAAGAAGGTCTAGGAATTGGACTAACTCCGAAATGGCATGCTTACACTGTCATAAGGTCGGTCATCTAAGCAAGGACTGTAGAGACCGAGAGAAGGAGTCAAGAACTTTTGCTAATGGGAACACTCTTGAAGATATCAGGAGAATGAGAAATCAAATGTGGAGGAAAGATACAAGAAAATATGATGCTAGACTGAACACCATAGTTGGTAACACCTCATCCAATGGATCTGGTGATATCACCACCCCCACCTAAGCAAAAAAATTATGGAACTACACTATACAAAGCTATATTTTACATCAGTTCCAATATACATTGATAATATGCCAAATTAGCATGAATATAGATGCACTATGGTATTACTTGTTATGAATTTGTGAATCCAAAATCGTTGATCAATACACACCAAGAATCATCAGTGTACATATAAAAGCCAAGTTGTTAATGTAAACTGAGCATTGTCGGTAATCATGTAAAAAGACAATGAAGTCTTTGCTACATACCGAGCACCATTGGTGAACATATGAAAGGTCAATTGAGTTGACACTTACCCCGAGCGTCGCATTCTCACTGAGAATGAAGTTGGTATGTTCCTCGAGCGACTCTGTCTTCGACCACCAATAAGTAGGTAAAGCATTTATTATACCACTTAGGGAATTGTCTATAAAAGGGTGATGAAAAGATCATTCATTCACCAAGCATTTAAGAGTGAAGAGTAGAGAAAAGCAAAGTGATCAACATCGAAAAGATTGTAGAGAGATTCACAAGCACATTCACGGCTACTACATCAGATTCACATCATCTATAGCTAAGATCAAGTGAGTATCTAAGACTCACTGAGAAAATAGATAATTTATAGATAAAACCCTAATTCTAAGAAATATGGCAACCACTTCACGAGTTTCCAAGATCAAGAATGAGAAGGACAAGAAGGTCAGTCTAATCAAGAATACAACCTGTGAAGAGCCCAAATATAAATTTTTTCTCAAGGTTTATTCACAACCCGACGATGCTGGAGTGTTCTCAAGCATACCTCCTAGGGTTTTTATAGTCGAGGATGTCCGAGCATATATCCACTACAAAGTTGCAGAAATCAGAGATCTTGAAGTTGAAGAAGCTTACAAGAAGCTTTGCATAGATGGAAACATTAAGGATGAACACAAGCACATAGAGCTAAAAGGGTTAACAAATGCCCTAGTGTTCCCTAAGGAGTTTAAAATTGAGTGGATTCAGATAGTCCTCAGCCAAGTACATGATATGAAAATGTGGCTGGATGAACCAAAACCAATCACCAAGGATGTAATACACATAGTAACCAGTTATCCAGTAATCGACAAGGCCAAAGCCCTAAAACATCCTTCTCGACCAAAGATTGAGTAGATGACAGGTGAAATATGGAATGGCAGAGGTTTAAAGGTTAAATCCATCACTGATCCAAAGATGAATTTTGGTGCATGTGTACTGGGATACAAGGTATTCCAAGCCAGCAGACTGAATAGCATAGCATGTGGAGCAGTTGACACTGCCTACAAGATTGTGAAGAAGGGATTACAACTAGACATATCTGAGATTATACTGAAGCAATTGGAGGAGAACAAGAGGAAAATTAGGTCAGCAAGGTCTAATTCATGTAAGTTCAGATCACTCCTCATGTGTACATTTTCCTATTTCCAGAACTTCTTCCCATCTGTTGGTAATGTCAATTGGGACACTACCCGACCAGTAACTGTACAAATTAGTAAATATATTAAGTCACTAGGGGACAATTTTACATTAGTCATGGATGCATACTTCACCACCTTTAAGGACAGAATGCAGAAAAGAATGAGGATACCTGAATAGCTAGTGGAACAATATAAGGATGATATTATGTTTCATAGTGGATACTGACACCACTTTAATAAAACCAGTTGTACCAAGGACAACATGGTTACCACCACTTTACTATGAAATCAACATTGATCAAGCTATTGAATCATTATTGAATGAAGCTGTGGACAAATTATTATCAAGATTTGGCACTTATGAAGAAGCTAAGGCCATAATCAAAATAGGCCTAGTAGTGAAGAAGATCGACATAAAGAAAACTAAGATGGTGAAAATACTTCAAAAGACACTGTCAGTTAATGATGAAGGAACAAAACAACAAGATGACACTGAGGGACAGTCACCCATCAGTGAAGGTGAACAATTGAGTGACTCCAAGTCAACTAAATTTGATGCACCACCAGCAAAGAAACCAAGAACTACTGTTGCATCAAGAACTAGGATTCATACTACAAAAGGTGCAAACTCACCACCGATTAAGAAAGGAACAGTGAGGACTTACAAGAGAAAGCCTCAAACCGGTAAATATGCACTGAGGCAAAGAATAAAATACATTATAGGTAAAGAGGACAAGGTTGAAACTACATAGGATGAGAGTGAATTAGCACTCCAACCTAAAAAGCACAAAGTTCCTAAGACAATTGATGAGATTGCTGCATCAATCGTTAAGACAAGTAGCATATCAAATCCTAAGATTAGACAATGGCTAACTATAAAACCCGGGGATCAGGTTAAGATAGAAGAAGTTATCATCAAGGCAATGATTGAATTCAAATATGTACCTATACAATTTAATAATATGATGCCACAAGAGCTAAATGATAGAATATTGGCTAGGTGGACTTACACATTGCATACCGAGAAATAGATAAGGGAAAGATCCCTGGTTACAATCATGCCACCCGAATCAAAATTTGAGGAAATTGATGAGATGATGAAGAAGCATGCAAGGAAATTTTTAGCTAAGATGAGAGAATACAAGGTACTCAAGGGAAGATTAATAGAGCTTGATAGAGAAAGCGATGAAACATGGAAATAAATATTCAATCCACCTATGGAGGATACAAGCCCCGAGAAGGTATTAGCTCTTACTGAGACCCCTCACAATGAAGATAAAGAGGCTGCACCGAGCCCAGAGCACATCTTCATAAATGATACCAAGGACATCAATCTAGTTGAGTTGAAAAAATAGGAAAGTAAGGCCATGGATGATGTACCTCAGATACTTCAATCATTAGGAGATTCAACACTAGAGGTCATCATCAAAGATATAACACTTATTGATTCTTATGATGAGCCCAAGAAAGATAAAGATGTAACTTGTGCCACCGAGAAGGAAAAGGAAAAGGATACCATGGATGTAGCATAGGCAAATATATCAGGTGACATACCATTATTAATACAAGCTATCAATATCATAACAGAGGAAAAGGAGAAGACACATGAACCTGATGCAACCACACTGATGGACACAGGTGTTGAAAAAGGGAAGCAGAAAGATACACAAGAGGAAAAGAAAGATGCAAGTGGAAAGGATAAAATATATGATGCCACTGACAAGAACATCGAGGGTGAAAAGGCTGTAAATATAGACAAGGTTGATGTGGAGACATCCACTACCAACCAATAGGTCAATACCGAGCAGAAAACAACATGCACCACACCTCCCATACAATCACCAAAGAAAGAAAAGGAGCATGAACTAGCTATAGTTCTGCATTCCCTTGCTTCCATCACAATTTCAAAGAAGAAGAAGAAAAAGAAGAATAAAGCACCAGTCACCTTGGATGAGATTATAGAAATACCTGACTGTGATCCTAGAACACTAGATTATGAGTCACTAACAAGGTATGGAGAATTGTGTAAAAGGAAAGCCATACAAGATAAGCTCAAAAAGGAGCACAAGCACATACAGGTACTAGAAACTACAAAAGAAATACTATTATAGATAGTATGCAAAACTCAAATTGATCAAAGTGCACCAATACTTGATCAATTAGTAGTTCTCACCGAGACCATTACATCACAGAATGTGGAAGCTGCAAGGTGATAGAAGAACATGCAGAGGAGATGTACCAATACAAACTAACAGAGAAAATCAGCCAAAAAGTGGTAGAGAACAAGGTAAAGCTATCTGAACTAGTCAATACATTGGAACCAATTATTTTAGAATTTATAACCTTATTTCAAAACTTATGCACCATAGAGAAATTCACTAAGGAGAATAGTGAAAAGATTACTAAGATAGATGCAGATCTTAATGCTAGTGCACAAGGTCTCACAACCGATGACAATGCATTCAAGTTGCATTATGAGAAGCTTGTAGAATCTAAATGGTTGAGACTTGAGATTCAAGAAACAAAATCCAAAATCCGAGATGAAGTAACTGAGAACCAAGCTCTACTACTACCAAATCTCACATTACTACAACAACACATGACTTCGGCAAAAACACTAATTTCCACCCCGGAGATGTCTGTCACTAATAGTATCTATGACATGCATGCCAGGATAACATTGGAACACATGGCCCTAGAACACCTCAAGGAGAAATGGGAGAATATTATGGAAGACATAAAGAAATACCATTCCCACATTTTTGACAAGTTGTAAGTGTTACACCTTTGTCATTATTTTCAAAAAAAGGGGGAAATGATATGATAAAGGGGGAAATTATAAGGTGAAAGGGGGAAATGATAAAAGGGGAAATATATGTATAAAGCAAAATGTATCAAAGGAGGAAACATGTACATACACTACACTGAGACATGCACATAGGGGGAGCCATATTGACAAGGTAAAGATTTTGGTGTACATACTAAAAATTTTAGTTTTGCACATATCAGTTTTTTATATTAATATCAAAGGGGGAGATTGATAATCCTAAAGGATAATATTTTTTCATTAGTATACAAGGAAAATAATTTTTTAACCATCGGTAACATGATCACCAAGTGACAACAAACATAGTTCACCAAAATAGACAAGTGCAAAGATCGTTGAAAGTGTATTAGCACAATGATCACCGACAGACAGTTTATAATGTAAACTAATAGACAGATTCAAAGAGTAAACCTACAACATAGTTCACAAAGGAACCCGAGAGCATAGACTACAGAGAAACCCAAGCACCAGTCTACCGAGAGACAGTTTTAGTTCTGATAAATGTGGATCTGAGTTACATGCCAGACAAAATACTTGAGTTTTATATTTAGCTTTGTGCTTAGCTTTAAAACCATTTCTTGAGGGACAAGTAAAGCATATGTAATTGTTTTAATTAGTCTAACTGATTGTAAACATGAAAACTAAGAGATCAAGGTTAAGTTGTAAACCTTTGATCATAGAGTTTTTGTTGTAAAGCGTGAAACCTAAATAGGTCAAATACAATGTATAAATAGATGTAGTAATCAATCAGAACATGATGATTGTAGCTGCAACAGACATCTAAAGGATTAGACAAAGAGTTTCATGCAGAAGGACGCAAAAGATAGAATTCAGTTATGAAGAACAAGATTCAAGGCTACTGAGCATAACATAGGTATTAATCAATCACTATAGGTGATACACATAAATTGTGAACTTAAAGGATCTGTATTTAGCAATTCAATATTACATACTACTAGGTCAACAATTATTTTTGACTACTCTCCTAACAATTGTAGAAAATAGAATAAATCCTTTAAGAAGGTGGACTTAACAGTCTTTATGTAAATCTCTTAACCGAGTGCACACTTAACACTGTTGCTAAATCTCTTAACTGAGTAGACCTAACTAGTCTAAAATGTTACTCCTAATAGTGTAAGATCATCTAAAGTGATCACAGTTGTAGCCTTAACTGGCACCTTCCATTCTGCAGATAGTGAAGCTTTGTGGGTTTCATCCCCACCACAATTTTAACCTTCTAATAGGGGTTTTCTGTGTTACCAATTCTTGTGTCATGTGTACTTACATTTCATGAATGTTTACATGCAATTAAATTTATGTCTTGATATTACATGCATAAGGTAGAAAATCATCTATGGTTAGTAAAGAAAGAACATATCATTAAGGGTTAATTGATAAAAAAATTTAAGGGTACTGATTCACCCCTCCCCTCTTAGTACACACCATTCTATTATTCCAACAAGCCTTCTCCTAGGGCTTTGCATTTTAGTGGGTTATGGGCCTGATGCGGAGGTGTTTCTCTTAGGCACTTAATTGAGGTTGGTCTTGCAAAATATGAGCCCCAAAATATTTATAAAAGAGGCCTCTTCCTCTCATTTTGACATGATGATTTTATTTAGCAAGCTATTGTGCATTCAAGACATTAAAGTGTAAGAAAACATCCATTGAATGCATTCATCATCAAGCATTCAATAATTCAATACCACTCATGCATGTGATGAATTTTCTTCCATAAATCTAGCTCTTTCCCCCATTGAAGGACAATCAGAGGAGTTTTTTCATCAAAGAAGGAGATCCACATTCACTCATCAATTCTTCCTCTTCTCTTAAACATTGAGGCTAATTACAACATCTACTACATGATATTTTGTCTTACATGATTTCCTTTTGGATTTTGTGCTAAGTCAAAGCTATTGCATCAACATTCTTGATCACATACATAGTAACAATTGCATCTACATGGTATGATATATTACATTGTTTAGATCTAATCTCTGCTACATGACAACATTCTTTCAATCACATTTATTTAAATTCAAGGTGTATTCCTCTATATGGGTTTTAATAATGAAAACTCCTCCCCACAACCTTCTTCCCCTTCCTTTTTGGGTTTAGGAATAGATTCTCAGAGTTTTGGATCCGGATTTCAGGAGTTACAAAGTGACAGATCCTTCATAGATTTCATAAGATTTGGAGCCTCTAGGACTAGGTCGACTTTCTTGGACAAGGTCAAAAAATTTTAACTTAGTATTTTGGATCCATTAATTTCACAGATAGAAGTTACAGGTTTCAGAGTGCCAGATCTAGACCCATTTATGATTTTGACTATTCTGTAACAGTCAAAACTAGATATCAAGTTCACTCTTCTCCTAACTTCAAGATAATTTCATTCTAGCTATTGCTTAGTCATTTATCAGATTGCCATTTCATTGTCATCACTATCATAAGGAATGAAGAAAACCCCACATTATGTGGATCATGACTTTTTACCCTTACTCTTTTGGTTGTGCTAATCGGATTCACTTTGTTGAGGGTTTTGTATTTCAATGTATGTGGAACTTGGTGGTCTACCATTAATCACCATTTTCTTCATCAGATATACCTAAGGAAACAAAGCTTAAATTAGGCCTAATTTATTTTCTTGATCCCTATGGAGATAAAGCTTTCCGTAGGGTTGATCACCCTTTTCAGATCCCTTAGGGAGACAATTCTTTCCTTATGGATTGATCCTTTTTGATGCATTGACTAGCATAACACAACTTGATAGACCTTCAATACCATCTTTTGTAGAGCTTTCCCTTTGTGTGATCCATAGTAAGGAAATCCCTTACTAGGTTAGTGATCATGCTCCTCTCCCTGTTCCTTCTCTTTCTCTATTCTGAATGATGCCTCTCTTATCTTGGTTTCCAATTTGATGAAGAATTAAGTCACTTGGGGGATTGGTGTTTCTTTTTCTCCTTGACCTTAATAAGATTGTTCTTATGAGTTGATCTAATTTACCATGAGTATGAGTTTTTATCATACTCCTGCTAAATTGGGGGCTAAATGTATAGTCCTAAAAAGTTAGCACCCATAATTGGATGCTTTAGAACCTATTAGGCCCCATTTTGATGATTTGAAGGTGTGACTACTCCTTATGCTTGAACCTATAAATTTGTCATCTCTCCTCCCGCTCCTATTCTCTCTCCCCAAGATCACCCTAAAATTTGAGCTCTGTGAAATTTTAGCCAAAAAACTTGGGGACACATCACCAAACTCGATGTATTCCAACCACTTTTATCTCAAATTTCTACCACAGGTCATTTTCATCTTTCAATTTTTATTTCTGACATTTTAGATTATTATATGTCTATTTTAGTTTGTTTTCAACAAATTTTTAGTGTCTTTCATAACAAATCTACTACATCACCTAATCATTCTCATTTCATTTATTACATTACTTTAAGGAAGGATATATATTTTTCCAATTAGTGCTTGAGTCAGATATTGAGCCTATTAGTGGCATTCTTCCTTCCTAATGTGCAATCAATGAAATGGGGAAGTAATACATTTACCACATTACCTATTGTATTTCTCTCCCCATTTTTCCTACTGTACAACCACAATGTCTTCTCTTTCCTTGGAATGGTCCATGCTCCCCTCTGAGTAGCATATTCCATCCCAAGAGGGGGCTATGTTACCTATGTGTTTGATTTGGCTTTTAACTAATGATCATGTTGTCTCTACACCATAGGTTTTTCTCACAAAAAATTTAAAATTTGATCTCGAACCATTATTTGCCTTTATGGGGGCCAATCCACTATCTTAGTGTCTCAATCTTTCCTTATCATATTCCTATCTAGATTAATGCTATGCATATTGACATGATCTTAAGTTGTCCTATCACACACCTATCTAGCTCAACGCTACATGTGTTGGCGCAATGTGTCTAAGCTTCCCTAACACATGCTTATCTAGCATTTGTTATGCATTTTGGTGCACTATCAAGGACTCGCTATCACATGCCTATCTAGAATTTTATACACATGTTAGAGCACTATAAAAAATCACCCTATCATATGGCTACCTAGCATAACACAAATTGCTAGCCATATCAATGTGCTAGCAAAGATTTTATGTCTAATATATTGTCTTCATCATCTAGCACACTTATCTGTAGCTTGTGTGTTGGATGAGGCTTAACAAAAATTCAAGGATTCCTAGTTGGGGGCAACCCCACATTACAAAAACCCTGTAGGTAAGTTAGGTAAAGTATTTTCTTACTTTAGCTTCACATCTCTCTAATATGATATGATCGCTAAAATGGGGGCAAAATATAACGGCTTAAATTTTACACCCTTGTGTAAATTACCATTTTGAATTACCCCTACCTTATTCTAAGACTCAAATTATACATAACCCCCATCATCCATCACATTCTCCAACTCATTACTCACTTTGAAATTCTAGCCACGCGGCCCAGATGGTTTAGGACAAGTGTGGGCCACGAAGATGTCCATGCGACGTGCTATCATATGAGAATCTACAGACATGCAGGTTGTTGTTGAAGCGTTACGAACTGCCAACCTATGTTCATAACACCCAAATGATGGGCTCACCTGCATGGGATTTGGGATTTTGGGGATCCTCTTGAATCTCTCTTGGATGTTTCTTGGTCTTTCATTTACTCTATCTTGATCTTCTTGGATGCATTCCATAGACATTTACTTGCAGGTTCTCAAGCTCACACCGTTTTCAAGCCTTCAAGCTCTTGTCATTACATTTGTGTCGGCTCCATCACCTCCATTGGACTTTTGTCTTGTTAAGGGGAGTCTTCTCACCTCATCTATTTACATCTTTAATAGCATATTGTATTCTTCATCTATTTCTTATTGCATTTTTTTTAATTTCCTTTATCCATATGGTTATCTATCACTGTTTATCATGTCTATTCAGTTGTTGTGGAGGTGGAAACACCAAAATAGGGACTTGACTAAGGCAAGTCTCCAAAAAACCACCCAATAATTTCCTTTATTTTTGTGTGTGTAGGTCACTAAGAAGAATAAGATTAACAAGTCACTTCGTCAACTTTTGAATCAGGTCTCGTTCTATCTTCTTTTTGTCATTTACATTGCATAGAACATATCTGTATCATTTCGTCATTTCATTTACTTCTTTTTGACATAATTAGATTTCTATTTTGTTATTTTATTTTTCTTTCTATCACTATCCTTTGTACCCTATCTATACGAGACGCCAGTGCATCGTATTGGTATCCTATCTTTGCATTGTAGTCCTAGACTCACACTATTGTCTGAGGCAATGAGTTCACAGAGTTCAATGTCTGTCCTGCATAGCTAGTTTGTTCATTTTTTATAATATAAATATTTTATCATTTTGTTCACTTCTATTATAATTGTTTATTTGTATTTAGTAATTAATCTTCATTAAGCACTTATATTAAACACTTAGAAGCAACCAAGTAAACTTCCTACAATAATCACATTTGACCTCCCTAGCTCTACATGCTAGTATAAGTGAGGTGGTGCAAGGGAAGGTTTCATCCCTTGAGACTTAACTAGTCTCTAGGTCAGTGTAGTTTTTCCTTCTCCATGGGATGGGTTTGGATTTTATGATGGCCTCTCTTTCAACAAGCACAATATTTAATGGTCACCTCTCATATAGGTTCAGGGGCTTCCTCAGGCCCATGTCCCTATAATTTATACTCTACACTTTCATAAGCATGTCATTTGTACTCCTCAAGATCTCGTTTCTCATGCTACCATGATTGTTTGCACTTGGGAAGATTTATAGGCTCAATTCTGACTTAGTCGTCTAGATTGTTAGAATTTTGATCTGGTTGTGTTGGTACTACTTATGAATATGCTTCACAATCTTGACATGTACTCAGTCAGGTTGTGGTGGAAGGATTGGCTGGTTTTCCAACACCTCCTATTGTAACTGCAATCCCAATTTGGGCTATCATTGGCTTATTCCACACTTACCTATGGCTCCAACCCTAAATCTTAGGTGACATTTGTAATCCTCCAATTTTACATCATGTCGCAAATTTCACTCTATTTGGACTGCCATTGTTGAACCCAAGATAGCTCATTTTGCTTGGTGTATTCTTTTCTAAGGCTTGTCGTTGGGCCCTCACCTTTAACATTTAGGGGTGCCAAATCCCCATTGTCCTTTTTGTGGGCAATCTAAGACCTTTACATATCTCTTTTGGTATTGCAGAAGAGCCCAACAACTTTGTAAATGGATTTATGATTTCTGTAGGCCATTTTGACCTAAACCATTTCCTTGACATATGATTTTGTTAGGGGATTCCCCTCGGATCCCCTTCAAGTTCATGCAAATTTGGCATGCTTTCAAGGTGGAAATCCTCTTCAATTTGTGGAAAGATAGAATTGTTGCTATTTTTTTCTCACAACTCTCTTGATATAAATGTTTCTCTATATACTAAATCATGTATTTGTAATAATGTCATACTTCAAATTCAAGTACAGTCTAACAAAGTGGCACTGGAAGTGGCCCACTTGCAAGAGCTCGTACAACATTGCGGCAATGCCCCTTGTACGGTTGTCAAAGTCATGCCAGACCTTTTTGTTTCCAGCAACTGTTCTTTGTTCCATGATCGACGGCGTGGCCACAATTCCTTCGCGTGTCACTCAAGCACTTTGCGCTCCCAAGCCCCTCGCTGCAAGTTTGGCAAGGAAAGAGACTTTCAGTGTCACCACTTTGCATCGCCACTGCGAGGTGGCTCTACTTCTCCTGGCATATGAGGTGTTGATCATTCAGCTCCTAGTGGTTTTGCCTCAACGGACATCGGTGGTGAGGTCAGTTGGCCAAGCACATCAAAATGACTTCCACAACTTTCCTTGGTCATTTCCCCTACCAGGAAGGAGACATATAAAGAAGAAGCAACTATAGAGGAGTGGTTTGTTCCATATGACACTCCTGAACTCGTTGATATATGGGGTTGAAAAGATGGCATGGATTCCCTGTCGCCTCCATCAGTCATTGCTCTTGTTGGTTAGCAGTTGTTTATTTTGATCATGCTTCCTGGTTTGTGCCTGTGTTTTTTTATATGATGATTGAATCAAGTGTTAATAGCTTTAGTTGATCAAATAGCTAAGGTGGAGGAAGCATAGTAAGAAACGGTGGAGAAAACGGGATTGGAAGAGCAAATAACATAAATAGAGGCAACACAACAAATAATGTGAATAATGTATTGTATCTCTTTCATTAATTAATGGACATTGTGTATTCATCAAATCTTCTCCAATACAAAATAAATAAATAAATAAATAACAAATAGAAAAATTAATCATAAATATTTTGCATTAAGTGATTGCAAGATAGCCATATTAAAGATAGATACCTATACATCTAGACATGGACTTCCTAGTTAGAAAATATGGTAAAATAAAACAACGATTACAATTTTTTTTATCATTGTAATTATCTTTTTCTAATCTACTCAATTGAATTATCTTATTCTAATCTACATTATTATAATCTAATGTACAAAATATATATATGAACATTTTTTTTTAAAAATTATTTTTTCATAACATAATTTTTTAAATTTTTAAAATAAAATTCAATATTGTAAGTACCTAAAAGTGCTGCCTTCAAATCTTCTACAATTTTTTTTTTTAAAAAAACTATTATTTCTAGAATTCATGACCTCAAAAAAGGTCAAAAAGATAAAACATGTGGGGGCGAATAAAAAAGAGACAAAAATGTGGGAGTCGAAAACTTTGGTGGGATGAATGTGAGCACTTCCGCTACACGACAGAGAAGTGCTCAAAAGTTTTATTTTGTACGCAAGCGAAAGAATTTAATTTCAAAAGCTGCCAAATTTGGTACGACACCGATTTATTCGGCTAAAATAAATAGTTTGAGGTCAGAAATTTCAATCTAAAAAGTCATTTTGCAAGAATTGCATGATGTTTTATTAAACTTTAATTTGAGATGTTGTAAGGAAACAATTTATTAATTTTATTATTAACAAGTATTATGTAGTGGCTTGTATTTGCCTTAATTAGATATATGTAATTAGTTTTAATTAATAGTTATTTAATAAAAATTTATTTTATTATAGATTAAAAATTAAATAAGAAATTTTAAATCTGAATAATAATATTTAATTAGTTATAGCATATATATATTAAAAATATAATATAGCAAATTTTTTAGAATATATAATAGTAATATATTATAAATATTTGCATTTTTTAATGAAAAAATAACATGTTTATAGTAATAAAATATAAAATATACTATCTCATTCATTGGTTGATTGGTGCAAAACTAATTCAAATTAATTCTCACATCATACACTTTAAGTTTAATTTGTTTAATCTATTGAATAAGAAGAATGTTGTTTCTAGATTCAATTATATGAAATTTTAGCACGAGGATAAATCTTATTAAATATTGAATGTAAACTAAACTAATTTTTAGACTATTGGGTGTAAAGATTATTTGCCAACAATAGAAGACACTCTTTGATATGGTCATCTCTTGAATTTAATATTATAAAAAATTCATGATAAGATTTTGGTTCATGATCTACAATTTAACCATAATAAAATATTAAGTACAATTTATTTTACAATCTATTATTATATTAATATATTATTAGCTGATTTTGCATTATTTCTTCTATGCAAAAAAATTAATATAAACTAAACTAACTTTTTACATTATTGGGTGTAAAGATTATTTGTCAACAATAGAAGATACTCTTTGATATGGTGGTCTCTTGAATTTAATATTACAAAAAAAATTCATTATAAGATTTTAGTTCATGATCTACAATTTAATCATAATAAAATATTAAGTAGAATAAAATTTACAATCTATTTATTATATTAATATATTATTATCTGATTTTAATTTATTTCTTCTATGCACAAATAATTAAGATTAATTTAATTTATCCATACAATCTAATAGTATTTATTTTCTCTGCTTCAAATATTATTCTAATAATCAAATCAACGATAAAAATTAGATTCTACCACATTCATACAATATATATCTATAAAATATGATGAATAAAGTTCACATAATTTTAAATAATTTTTTTAACATATTATAATCTTATTTACCTAATAATAATATTCCCAACAAAAATTTTCTGCTGATCATTATTACAATTCTAGTTATAAAAAAAATAAAAAAAAATCTATAAAAACGTTCTACTGAAAAGCACTTAAATCATTATTATTATTAACTATTTAAATTTTCTCATTATACGAAATAAAAAAACAAATATTAAATACTACCTATATTCTGTATCTACTAAGGCGAGCTACAATAAATTGTACTAAATGTTTTGGTGGGATTTTCAACGATGATACATTCACAATTACTATTGTTATTCATTCGAACATGGATTTTATTTTTGGATGGTACTCCGACAAGAATTAGTTAATGTGAGGTGAAGGGTCACGCAATAGGCAATGAATGACATATGTTGCAGCTTTTGGAATTAAATTATTCACCCTACATTTGATTTGACTCTAATATTGTATAGGGGCTACATAAATGCTTGGGTTCATGAAAACTAGTGGCTATATTAAGGTCTAAAGATTACAACAATAATTTATTAGGTTAGAATTATTATAAAGATAGTACAATCATATAATTTAATGTATTTTCATAAAAGCAATTTTGTATTTTTATAGCATTGTAGAGGTAGATTATAAGAATTGAGTAAAAATTGTGCAAAAATTTGTCCTGGTATGCAAAATTGGGTTTCGGCTATTTGTGTGGAGAATAGCAGCCTCCTAAACATTATAGCATCATTTTTTTGTTAAGTTTTTAATTATAAAATGGGTACCCATCTAATATTCAATTGAATAATACATCTAGGGGAAGAGTACGAGTGGATGTTATAGCTAACTTCGTGCACCCTAAGCTCCTATATAGTGCAACAGATTTCAGTGATATTTTTTGTTGTCTTCATATCCGACTTAATTGTTTATAGTAGTTGTTTTGGCTTCTGGGTAGTAAAAACAAACACTATGAGATATGTTATGCACGCAAGGGTCAAAAAGTGGTCATTTCAAAGTGTCATTTGAAACATATTCCATATTGCCTTGTTACCCATCTGCTTTGACAACAAAAAAAAAGTTGAATAATCGATCCAATACTTATGTACAAATACCCCAATTATCATGCACTATTAGTACCAATAAAGTTGCACAATACATCAAATTACTAACCTTTTTTTCTTCGAAAAATTGGCGGCTATTAGCCCATTAGATGATTTTTTAGTGGGGATTTAATTAGCTAAATTTAATAAACAGTAAGTGGAATTGGATGGTAGCGGGTGCTCTTCCCCTATTAAGTTGTGTTAACTAAAAATTTGCATTATTGAAATTAAGTGTAAAGCACTCAAGTACATACTATCACACTAATGGTCATTAATGGGGTGGCTATTTTTGGGTTTTGTGAACAATGTAAAGTGTTATATTTTTAACATATAGACAATTTTTTTAATTAGATTTTAACAAATTGAATTTGCTAATCTTAAGAATATTCTTGGCACACTAATTCCAAAAATTCTTGAAAACCCAAATGGAGTGTAGATAGACGATCAATACCAAAGGAGGAACCCTCCAAACCCCATAGACAAGGTATAAACCCTTGCGAACTTGAAGATTGTTCATGACGTGAGAATCATAAGTAATTCTTGTCTTTATGCTAAAAAATAGTTAAATAAATAGACAACCAATTGACAAAAGGAATAACAAAGTTAGTTGGAAAGACACCCAACAACCAAATCTCCGACAAGGAGAACCCTAGTAGGATTCAAGAATCTAGAGAGGCATTGTAGTCAACATTCACATAATCACTAAAGATGTTGTTCAAATTCCATATATATAATTTAATGTATTTTCATGAAACCAAATTTGTATTTTTATAGCATTGTAGAGGTAGATTATAAGAATCAAATGAGTAAAAAATGTGCAAAAATTTGTGGTAGTATGCAAAATTGGATTTTGGCTATTTGTGTGGAGAATAGCCGCCTCCTAAATATTATAGCATCATTTTTTGTTAAGTTTTTAATTATAAAAATGGTACCCATCTAATATTCAATTGAATAATACATCTAAGGAGAAGAGCACAAGTGGATGTTATAGCTAACTTCGTGCACCCTAAGCTCCTGTATAGTACAACAAATTTCAGTGATATTTTTTGTTGTCTTCATATCTGACTTAATTAGTTATAGTAGTTGTTTTGGCTTCTGGGTACTAAATACAAACACTATGAGATATGGTATGCACGCAAGGGTCAAAAAGTGGTCATTTCAAAGTGTCATTTGAAACATATTCCATATTGCCTTGTTACCCATCTGCTTTGACAACCAAAAAAATTGAATAATTGATCCAATACTTATGCACAAATACCCCAATGATCATGCACTATTAGTACCAATAAAGTTGCGCAATACATCAAATTACTAACCTTCTTTTTTTTCAAAAAATTGGCGGCTACTGGCTCACTAGATGTTTTTTTAGTGGGGATTTAATTAGCTAAATTTAATGAACAATAAGTGGAATATGGATGGTAGCGGGTGCTCTTCCCCTATCAAGTTGTGTTAACTAAAATTTTTGCATTATTGAAACTTCATGTAAAGCACTCAAGTACATACTATCACACTAATGACCATTAACAAGGTGGCTATTTTTGGGTTTTGTGAACAATGTAAAGTGTTATATTTTTTAAATAAAGACTTTTTTTTTTTGAATTAGCTTTTTTTAAATTGAATTTGCTAATCTTAAGAATATTTTGGGCACACCAATTCTAAATATTCTTCAAAACCCAAATGGAGTGAAGATAGACAATCAATACCAAAGGGGGAACCCTCTAAACCCCATAGACAAGGTATAAACCATTGCGAACTTGCAGATTGTTCATGATGTGAGCATCATAAGTAATTCTTGTCTTTATGCTAAAAAAATAGTTAAATAAATAGACAACCAATTGACAAAAGGAATAACAAAGTTAGTAGGAAAGTGTTAGAATTAATCTTTCCTTGGTTGTCATATTTACTAGGATAAACCAAGGTATCCTTTATGTTATTTTTCCTTGTAATTTCTTATTCTAGATATTCCTCCTTACGAGGAATCCTACACTTGTCTCACGCACTATTGAAATGTGGCATACATAGAAATGGGAGTTACAATGTAACTCCTTCCTCACCTCTCTATTAAAGAGATGGCCCTCCTTCTCTCTACGAACACAATTCTTCTTCTCAAACACTATTGTATGAGTTTGGCTCTCACTCTCTTACCTCTCTCTCATTCTTAGGCATTTTTGCCCATTCATTATATCATGGGTTTTTTTTAATGCTTTTCCCCCTTCAAAATCTTGTCTCCTTTGTTGCCTTGATCTTTGGTGAATGCTCCTAGTTTTGGTATTAATTCGTGGTAAATCTTCTTACTCCTAACTCATTGAATTAAACAACTTCTTGTCTCTCTTTATTTTGTTATTATTTTAACATGGTATCAGAGCAGGTTGGTTTAATCCTCGTTTGAGTGTACAGGTGAAGAAGCTACCATACCTTGGTGCACTCCAAATTCAGAGACATTGTGTTATCTTGTTGAGAGAGTTTTTTTTTCATTAGTAATCTTCCTTACCCTCCTTGGTCGATGTGCCGTTAAAAAGTCAAAATTCAATATTGTTTATGCACTTATTTTCTTTTTAAATAGGTTTACTTTTATGCACTTTTTTTTTTTTTAAATAGGTTTACTAACATTTCAAATTAAGTTCTCATTGTATGCCTTAAGCATTTTTGGAGCTTTTTTTAGCTCCACCTAAAAAATAAAATTCTTAGTTAAAATTTTTTTTCTACAATTATTGGGATAATCAGATCTTTTTAGTGGGTAATCTATTATAAGTTTTTTCTATCAAAGTAAAGTGATATTGATATATTGATCATACAAGCTATTTCAAATGTTTGAATAGTAAAATAGACATTCCTTATCTCTTGATCATTTTCGGCAGGTTGCAGAAGAATATCTATTTTTTTAATTTTTTTGGCAGGTTGCAGGAGAATATTTTTTTATTTTCATGGTTGTTATTCTTGCTATTTTTCTCTCCTTCTTGCATGCATTTTTGCATGCTAAAGCATTTCCTTTATGCATGCAATTACTCCATTGTGATCATTGCAAGCATTTTTTTTATCTATTTGTTATATAGTTTTTTGGTGCATGTTCTCTGCTATTATTCTTAGCATATCAGTTTTAAGGTATTCAAACCTTTTAGTTTTAAGATATATTTGATCTAAGTGCTGCTTCTGCTCCTTCATCTTTGTTTTTCAGTTCGATTCTTCTTTAGTTTCCTCTGCAGCCTCTTCTGTACAGCTGAGCTTTAGAACCTTGGCAACCTTCTCTTCTTCTTCTTCATCTTCGTCTTGTGGAGGTGCATTTGTTGGGAGTTGAGTGTCTATCATTTGTGGGCAATCTCTGGGTCTTTTTTACTTTCTTCCGTTTGGGTGTTTGCCGCTTCTTCCACACTAGTGCATTTCTGTTCTTCAGTTGTTCCCAACGTAGAGTTTTCCAGACCCGTATTTTCCATTGCTCTCTCAAAATTTGGATATTAGTTTTCTTTTCTTCCGATGCATTTCCTTCTTTTTCTTCTCATGGCTAAAGTCAAACCTAGGTTGTTACGGCAATCGTGGTTAATTATCTAAAGTCGAACCCAGGTTTCTTCATATTCATAGTTGGGTGCGATCTATGTTTCCTAACGCTGCTTTTTTTTGTAGAGGTTATCTTCATTTGGCTCCAGCAAATTGTTTAGTTCTTTGTGATTATAGCTTTTCTTCTAACGGTTTCTTACAAGTTATTTAATCGCTAATGTGCCTTTTGTCATTTTTTTCTTGTCTCTGTAGAGTAGCACTTTAAGTTCGATCAGTTAATCTAAAGATTTAAAGGTTTATGTGTTTTTCTTCGGGTTCCTTTCCTTGGTTTGATTAACGTTTGTTTTGTAGGATTGTGTTGCCATTCATTGTTAACAAGATTATTTAGTTTATTTCTCTCATTGTCTCCTCTTTGCATGCTTAAGTTTATAGCTTTCAAGAAATTCTTGTCATTATCTATTAATCAATAACAGCTTAACAGATATTTGTTAACTCTTAAGTGTTCTTGGTTTCGGTTTTACCTCTGGCAGTTGTTTTTTTTCTTGCATGCCTCCTTGGCATAAGCTAATATAGCTTTCTGCTATTGCATGCAAGTGTATTTTTTTTTGCATATACTTGTTTTGCATGTCTATATAGCCTTCTTTCATGTTCTTGCTTCCATTTCTCTCTTGCATGCCTATTTTCTTGGCTTCTCTCATAGAACCCTTGCATTGAAAGTTTTTTTCTGGTTTCTGTTAAGGGTTACATTCATTTATCTCCTTTTTAGGTGTTCTTTAATTTACATCTTTGTGTTTAACTATGACCACCCTAATGCCAGAAATAAAGTTAACTAGTATAAATTATCATGCATGGAAAAATCACATGACCTTCATTTTTAGATTCAGACATATTTTAGATATTGCAACTAATCCCAGTTCAAAACCGGCAGCCTCTGCTTCTCAAACTGACCAAAATGCTTGGCAAACTAAAAATGAGGAAGCTCTTGGTTTAATTGGGATCTCCTTAAGTCCCGAATTGTATGTTTTAATCTCTACTTGTACTGAAGCCCATCAAGCTTGGGAAATCTTGAAGAATACCTATGACAGTGCAAACGAGACATGAAAAATCCAGCTTCAAGACCAACTTGAAGACCTAAGGTATATCGAATTTAACTTTGTTGATGATTTCTTACTCAAATTTGATTCAATTAGAGAATTACTAATTGGTTTACAAGTTACTCTCTTTAATTTAAGGATAATCCACATCATTATTCATAAATGTTTACCTAGACAGTTCCAACAGTTTTTTACAAATATTTACTCACAATTAGCAATTCCTTCTTTATCATCTCAATTAACTTATGTCATCTTTCAAAATATGTTGCGTCAAGAGGAAGCAAAATTGATTCAATTCAGCATAGTTAAAACTAATGAACATGCCTACGTCTCTAAAGTCAAAATAATAATAGATCTCCTAACACTAATCATAATAACCAAAATAATCAAAGATCAAACAATACTAATAATTTGAATAATAACTGAAGTCAACAATTTAATAATAATTACAATTCTAGGCCCTCTAATAACTATAATAATGGTCACCATAATAATCATTCAAATAATTTTCACAATAGGCAACACTGTACTTAGTGTGGAAAAGATGGTCACATGACACATAATTGTTTTAAGAAACAAAATGATAAACAACCTACTTCTCAAAACTACTCAAATGGTAAGCCTAATGGCAATCAATCTCATTCTACTTTTACTGTCTGTTTTAATGCTTCTAAACCACTTGAATGGATTATTGATAGTGGTGCATCTCAACATGTTACGTCTCATAAGGAAGTTTTTGATTCTCTGCAACCTGATACTATGAATATTCCTATTTCCCTAGCTGATAATCATAGTTGTTCAGTTGAAGGATTTGGTGATGTTTATGTTCCAAATGGTAAATTACATGATGTACTTTATGTTCCTGATTTGAAAGCTAACCTTATTTCTGTTTCTCAATTATGTAAATATTATAAGGTTGAGTTTCATAAAAATATTTTCCATATCATTGATCCCAATACTAGTGAGATAGTTGCTAATGCTCAATTGGATGATGATAATCTCTTTAAATTTTATCAATTTGCCTCTTCTAGATATTCATTACTCACTACTGTTGATTTTCACATTTGGCATGAGAGGCTAGGACATTTAAATTCTGATTATATCTCCTTAATGCAAAATAAAATATGGTAGATGGGTTACCTAAGTTTACTCCTAAGTTTGATTGCAATGGATGTATGAGTGGTAAAATGCATAGAGAATCTTTTCCTCATAAATCATCTTGGAGAGCTAATAATAAGTTA
>MU228089.1:823622-845828 GCA_018584345.1 Thuja plicata | reverse complement strand
ATCCTTACCTCTAGCTCTACTCCTTTACTTTCTGAAATTAAATTTCAACTCAATCAAAACTTTCAAATGACAAATTTAGGCATCTTGCACTACTTCTTAGGCATGCAAATTTGGCAAACTTCTACAGACATATTTGTTTCACAATCTAAGTATGCTCAAGATCTCTTACAAATATTTGATATGACTAATTCTAATAATGTCTCTATTCCTTGTGATTTAGGAACTAAATTGGAAAACGATACTAACACTCCTTGTGTTGATGCTACTTTTTATAGGCAACTAGTAGGAAGTTTAAATTATCTTACCCTTACTAGACCTGGCATTTCATATGGTGTAGGCTTAGTTTCTAGATACATGTCTAAACCTCAACAATCACATTTAAAAGTTGCTAAAAGAATCTTAAGGTACATTAAAGGTACTCCAAATTATGCTTGATTTTATGATGCTAATGCTATTTTACTCTTAAAGGTTATACTGATTCAGATCTAGGAGGTGACCCCAATGATGGGAGATCCACTAGTGGTTACTTTTTTTCCTTGGTTCAGCTACAATTTCTTGGAAAAGTAAAAAGAAATAATCAGTTTCATTGTGTTCTACCGAGGCTAAATATAAAGGCTGTACTACTACCTCTAAAGAAGCATTATGGCTTTGAAGATTACTTGCAGATTTGGGCTTACCTCAGCATGACCCCACACCTTTATAATGTGATAATCAAAGTGTGATTGCCTTAGCAAAGTACCCAGTTTACCATGCAAGATCAAAGCACATTTCTCTCCATCATCACTTCATCAGAGAACACATCCAAGACAGACAAGTGCCCCTCATCTTCTATAGAGGAGAAAATCAAGTTGTCGATATCTTGACAAAGCCTCTTTCTAGAGAGAAATTCTAGATTCATTGTACAAATTTGGGTTTAAAACCCTTTGATTGTAAACCCCCAAGTAAATATTAAAGGGGGGTGTTAGAATTAATATTTCCTTGGTTGTCATATTTAATAGGATAAACAAGGTATCCTTTATGTTATTTTTCCTTGTAATTTCTTATTCTAGATATTCCTCCTTATGAGGAATCCTACAGTTATCTCACACACTATTGAAATGTGGCATACACAGAAATGGGAGTTACAATGTAACTCCTTCCTCACCTCTCTATTAAAGAGATGGCTCTCCTTCTCTCTACGAACACAATTCTTCTTCTCGAACACTATTGTATGAGCTTGGCTCTCACTCTCTTACTCTATCTCTCATTCTTAGGCATTTTTGCCCATTCATTATATCACAGGGGTTTTTTTTATGCTTTTTGCCCTTCAAAATCTTGTCTCCTTTATTGCCTTGATCTTTGGTGAATGCTCCTAGTTTTGGTATTAATTCATGGTAAATCTTCTTACTCCTAACTCATTGAATTAAACAATTTCCTGTCTCTCTTTATTTTGTTATTATTTTAACAGAAAGACACCCCAACAACCAAATCTCCAACAAGGAGAACCCTAGTAGGATTCAAGAATCTAGAGAGGCATTATAGTCAACATTCACATAATCACTAAAGATGTTGTTCAAATTCCATATAGAACAATCCTAATCACTTCCACTAACAAATCTAATGTTATGCCACATGAAAGCAGATTTAACCAAAAAAATTATATCCTGATAATTTCCTTCTCTTTTTATATGGCTCCACTGAACAACATTGAAATCAAGAAGAAAGATGTCAATTATTTTATTACATCCATTCAATTGTCATTGTTGTAAGAAAGATAAAGACTTTATTAAAATGGTCAATGAAAAATTTAGGGTCAGATTCTAGAATAATACCATAAAAATGCTTTATCTTAGCTACTAGATGTGAAAGTTTATAATGCATAATAAATAGAGAAAATTAATAATAGAATACACATGAATTTATATACGTTAGGAAAATGTGTTAAGTGTTTTCATTAACGTCAACCTAATGTTTGCATTCATGTCGACCTGATGAAGTGATGTGTGATAGCTGATAGAGGTCTAAAAATGAGTGTTCAGATGTTGTTATGATGTTTGATGATGATATTAAGTCAATACATGGTATTTCAGGAAGGTGACAATATGAGAAGTTGTCCAATATGCAAGAAGAGTATTTAAAGTCCTTATGGGAGAATGCTTCACATTCCTCAAAATAACATGTTGTTGGATTTCAACTCTAGAGTTAATGTTTATAGTATGTGAATGTTGCACTATCATGTTTTTAAGTCCCTAGTAGTTCAGACGTTGAAGTTGTGATTTGTTGTTTAATGACAATTATCAAGTCAGGTCTGGAGAATGCTCCACATTGGTGTTTCTAGTTGTACAACTTGGTGGACATAGTCAGAAGGTTTGTACAGTGTTCCAGTTCAAATTCATGTGTTGGTTCTCTCCACAAGTGAATATATTATTTTTTTGTTTGACATATGTTGGTCTCTGGCCGACTCAATGGATAATCTTAATTGAATTATGATATTTTGGTCTAGATATGTATTAGAGGTTGTGTTGACTGGACTTTGTGACCGGTCCACCAACAGATGTAAGTTTTCACCGGGTATCGGGGTACCGGCCAACTTTGCCTGTAAAGGTTGTCTATGGAAAAAATTCTCTGGGCCTTCAAGCACCTGAGAGTCGGGTCTCGACAGTGTGGGAGCTAAGTTGGGTGTGTGACTGTTTTGTTCAGGGGGATAGCTTAGTTTTATTGGCTCATCTTCTCTGGGGATTTTTTTAGGTGGGGGTTTCCTACAAGCATTTAGATTATCAAACAAAATTCAAAAGATATGCCAGGGTTAGAATGTAACCATTCTACTTATAGTTATGCAAATATATTTAAAACATCAACCATGCTCTAAAGGAATATACTAAATACTAAACATATACAGAACCAACGATTCATACATGTTCAATAGCAAGGGGAAAGAGGTCGTTAATCTACTTAAACATCAGAGTAAAGGACATAAAAAACATACAGCACAAAAGAGTGTTAAATCAGAGATCAAGATGCCAACAACATCATTGTGAGAATCCTTCCTTCTTCATTAACCATTTTCCAGCATCACTGGTGTGTACATCAACAGCTCTAAGAGAGCATCTATCTACTAAGAGTTACTAAGAACTGCTGAGCATTAAGCTCTGCAACTACAAGAAATAAAATGTTGAAATGCTATTACTATGGACTACAAAATCATCAATTTTGCTGACCCTTGAAATGAGGTCAAACTTGTTATTTATACACATACTTGCCCTAAAATTAACCTAATCTAACTTTACACTCAACAATAAAATACAATATTCGGTGGCCGATACTACCTGCACCACGCTATAACTACCTCGAGAAGAATAGAGGTCTGACATGTCAGAAGAATAATACAAGAAGAGAGGTATGGAAGGATCAGCATTGAGAAGAGTGTTGTAGAAAGAAGAGAATAAATCCTATCACTCCAAAGCTTGAGGCTACATGCCTCATTAATGTAAAAGTGGCTTGCTATCTTCAATGTGCCAGGTGTTTAATGTTGGAGCGGTGCCTTTGGAAGACCACCTGTCAGAAGCATCCCTCGAGCTGACGTGCCTTGTTGGAGTCACCTACTTTATGACATCCACTTATTAACTATGTAATAATGACTGGTTGGCTCCAGGGAGCCTGGACACGGGTCATCAAAAGAATACAAAACTGCTAGATCCGGGACTTCGGGATCCGGGTGCTTATGCTCCAAAAATAATGAATATGAAAGAATGCACCCTACTGGTGATAATCCCCAGAATCTAGAGAATTTTATTACCCTTTACCATTCTTAAATGCCTCCAAAACTTGGCTAATGCTATCCTCATCTATATCCTTAATGCTATTCCACCAGTCGTGGACAACTTCCAACTTCTCCTCAACTTCTCTGGCCCCGTTCTAGAATTCATCTACTATTTTTATGGTGTCATGAGCCTGGAGCATCATCTTAGATATTCTTGATATCTTTCCTCCATCGAAGTCCCCGACCGACTGATACAGGGACTCCATTAGCTCATCATACTTATTGAGGACATAGTCCTCTGGGGCACTTGTTTTGATGGTGAAGGGGTCGACTTGTGACACCCTTACAATGAATGCTTTAAATAGGCCCAAAGGATACCAGACCATAGTTACTTTCTCTCTTAGGGCCTTAACTAGTTGCTTGTATACCTCAATCTTGAGGCCAAGTCTGGAGTACTGGGCCCGGAGGGACTCAAATGATTCCTCCCCCAAAATTCATGTCTTTGTGATGGCCTCTTCCCCAGAGTTGAAGACCTCATCCAACCTGGTCTTCCATCCTTCATATTTCTCTAAGTCTCCCTCCCATAGGACAGCAAAGACATTCACCTGATTCAAGAGATTGTTGATCTGGTAAAAATCCAAGAGTGGTACCACTAAAAATTGCCTTACAGTTGTTATCTGCTTGGTGATCCACCCGTCCACAACTTGGGCCTTCTTCTTCATGGCCCTTAGAGTATCCACGTTTCCCTACGCAAGCGACTGTTCAAAGGTGGAAGCTTCCGGATGGATCTCAGCCAGAGGCTGTGTAAGTTCTATCAGAAGTCCGAGGAGATTATTGTTGTTTTCTCTTTCCTCCTTCAAATTTTGGGCATGTATATTGTACCAAGCCTCTATTGCCTAGGTTTCCTCTCATAGCAAGTCCAATTCTCCCTGCTTATCTCTCCTCCCAAGAGGCACTTTCATGATTGTATAATATTTGACCCTTACCGCCGCTGCATCTGTATCTGGGGGAGGTCTTGAAATTGTTGCAACTGTGCTTCCTTCTAGACCACTCTGAAGGGTATGGATTGTCTGGGCCTTCTTAGGCTTCTTGGCCTCTGCATTTTGGGCTATCATTTCGGCCAGGGTGCTGGAAGATAAGGCAAGGGCATCCGGAACATAGTTTCATTTCCGGGGAATGAGTTCAATGCCAAAGGCATAAAAATATTTGATGAGGGTCCATGCCCAATTGTGATATGCGGCCAACCTTTTATCATGACAAGTGTATTGGCTCTTGACCTGCTTAATGATCAACTCTGAATCACCCAGTGCCCAGAGGTGGGTGATTCCTTTCCTTAGTGCAAATAGGAGTCCAAGAACCAAGGCCTCATACTCTGTGACATTGTTTGTGCTATTAAACTCTAGCCAGTAAGATGCGAGGAAGGATTTCCCTCGCGGGTTGATCAATTCCACTCCAGCCCTGGAGCCTTGTTTAGACTGGGACCCATCTAAATTCAAGGTCCACAAGTCATTGTTCATTTTCTGGTGCTGGGAAGGCGAAGTGGTATTTGGATTATTTTTGGGAGGGTTGGGAGGAGTTTCCTCCGGCTCTGATGGCTCATGGGTGAGGTTTACCTCTGGAGATGTCTAAGGTTGGGATGCCTAGACAAGAGACACTGTGGGAGTACCACCGGAATGATTGTTGGGTCCAAGAAAATCTTCCTCATGTTTCTTCTCCTGGAGGGAATTGATATGATGAATTACAACGACAATAGAAGGCTCACACTCTAGTTCAGAATGTTTTTAATAATGCACCTGGCACCAAGTACCGGACAAGAGTGTAGTGGGAGCTGCTGCGATACCCTATGAGTTAACCTCACCCCTTAGTTTTTTTTCAAGTTCTTGAATTCTCTGAGAGACTATGGGATCCTCCCTGGGGGTGAAATCAAATGTGAGGATCTCAAGGGGTCAATACACGCCAGGGGAAGTCTCAGAGAAAAGGACCTCATTTACCCTCCCAACTTTGGTGAGGGCCTACTTCATCCTGGGTTCACATTCTACCTAGATCTGGTTAGACTGCCCCTCCTAGGGGAGCCATAAGTGGGAGAAGTCAGTGGAGAAATACCCATTAAGGGCTTTAAACCCATTCTGACTTAACAACATCCTGTAGGTCTCTGGGATGTCCACCACCTAGATTTCCACTATGCTTGATATCTAGGGGTCTTGGATGAGTTGGATCTGGAAGTTCTTCAGCTCACCTACCATTTTTATAGTAGTTTTGTCTAGCTGGACTACTGCGCCTTTGGATGGAGTGGGATGGAGTCTGAGCTTCTGGCATATTGATAAAGGCATGACGTTTCCTGAAGCACCAGAATCTACCAAGAAATTGTGTAGGTTCTTCCCTTGTATGTTCAAACCTAGTAGCCATCGGGGGCGTTGGATTTTGACTAGGTGGAGTGTTGGTTCCTGGGATTGTCTGAGAGACTTGGGTATTCTAAGATATAGTAGATCCCCAGACAATGTTGGTTTTCTTCTTAGTTTGCGGGGTCTGCTTCTTTTGAGAAGGAGGGTCGAGTTCAACAAACCTTCCATGATTGGGGGTTGATCTAAGGACTCTTTTGAATCGTGCAGGTGAAAATGATCCAATCCCAATAAATGTATAATTCCTAGAACTATGGCTTTGGGAACCCTCAGGCGATGTAAAGTCAAAATATTCTGAAGGGGACGAGCTCATGCCCTCCTTCTAGCACCAGTTTCTGTTGACAAAACTTTGTGACCGGTCTGCCAACAAATGTAAGTTGTCACCTGGTACCGGGGTACAGGCCAACTTCATTTGTAAAGGTTGTCTAGGGAATAAATTGTCTGGGCCTTCAAGCACCTGAGAGTCAGGGCTTGACAATGTAGGAGCTAAGTTGGGAGTGTGACTATTTTGTTCAGGGGGATAGCTAGTTTTCTTGGCTCATCTTCTCCGGGGATTTTGTTAGGTGGGGATCTCTTCCTTTTCTTGGTTGACAATTTCTTCCACCACCTGATCTATCTCCCCATGCAAGTTCATAAGCTCATCCGTCTCAAAGATCTCATCAAAGTCATCATACGAGGGAGAGACCTCTATTATATCCTCTAGTTCAAGGGAATCCGAACTGACCTCTACTGGGATAATATGAGGCATACCGGGGCCTGTGTCTACGCTTGGGGCAGGGTTCACCTTCTCCTTCTTCTTTCTTTTTAGTGGGGCCCTGACATCCAGAATATTTGCAGAATCCACCTCAACGAACGTCTGCCTGCTCATTAGTGTTGCCAATGACGGGGATCCCGCTGGGTGAGCAAATGCTACTGGAGTTGCGAGAAGGCCGTGGGAAAGTTGTGCACTTATCTTCTGGCTCGTCAGCCTCAGCACCTCCATCTTCTCTTGTATCAGTACCATCATGGGAAGTGGGCCTTTGGGAGGTGCTTGGACCGGGGTATCTTCTTTCTCCTTCCCCTTGCTTTTGCTGGGTCCCGCGGCTATGGAGGTTGAGGCAGACCTCCGAAAAATTGGCCCTTTTTGGGTGCTCCTTGGACACACACACTCAAAATATTTATGACTATTATCTATAATGGGGCCACATACCTCCTCAATTTTTAAGTTCTCTGGGGTGCCCCAATCGACCCGAGGGAGATATAACTTATCTATCCCCTGTTCTTTGTACAATGGGTCCTCCAGAGGCCTGCTATTTGTAAAACCCTTAGGGAAACCCTGAAGGTCAAGGGATTTCATCAAGACTTTGGACATCCACAAATATTGGTGGGATCAGAGATCAAAATTGTCCTGGAAATCCGTCCAAAAATCTTCAATATCATCTGTATGTGGAGGGGACACCCGGGGAAGTGTCATTGCTATCTTGCCCAGCGGATCAAAATTGCTTCTGGTATGGTGGAATTTTGCCAGTCCTAGACTCTTCAATTCATTGTCTGCTTCCTTTGCTGTGGCAAGGCTACAAGAATAGTTCCCACATGATATTGGGAATGGGACATTGGTAACCTGCTTCAATGTGAAGAGGGCACACAACTCCAGAATCTTTCTGTAGTACTCCAAAAGAATAATTCTATCCTCACAGTATCGAGGGAGTAGATAGGGTTTCCTAGAGAATCCGATCACCAGAATGTATCTATGCTACTGGAATTGAATGAAGTAATTCATGTAAGTACTCACCAAGTTCATCACCTCTTGCGACAACTGGTACCTAGCGTCCCGAGTAAGTGTCAAAATGTTATGGTAAACAAACACATTGTTTACCCGACAAAAATTAGGGAAGCTAAGTTCCCACTAGACTTGAGGGTAATGATCCCATGGCACCAACTGGTCAGGCTCATTCTCAAGAATGCCCACTATCTGCAAACATTGAAAAGTAGGTCTCTATTGGGCTAGTGCCCATAGTACATAGGATGTCATGTAGAATTTTGAAGTCTGGAGGATGCTCTTTAACTGCGCGTCCACATGGTTGGTGATGATAGCCACCCAGTTGAAGGTCTGACTGTGATTGGTGATGCAGTAGAGAAAGTAATACATCCATGCCAAGAAGTCCTGGGCATGGGGCTCTCTAAAGAGCCTGCATAGAAATATAATCCCCACCTGAATACATTCTTTAAAATCCCCGCGAGGAATCTCCAACTTCATCTTTTTATAGTCCCTTCTCGGGGACTTTAGCTAGTGAGTGTTGAGATGTTTCTAGGAGAGAAGGGAAGCTTCCCTAAACATCTTTAATGATGCAAACTAGGAGAGAACAATGGCTCCCTTGAATTGGGGGATCCCCAGCTCTGAAGCAAAGGTAGTCGTATCAAGATTGACGATGGGCGCTGGATAATGTAGCGGTCTAGGATTGGTGAGCAAAACAACCTGGGTGGGGGCATTGTAAAGCATTTTCAATTGAAGTATCAGCTCTGGTGCTTGCACCGAGTAGAGAAAACTTGCAGCTTTGATAATCCCAGAGGCGGCCATGTAGTTTTCCAAATCATCTCCGACGGTCCTCTGTTGGTATATGGCTTGGACCAAGCCCTGCATTTCAGCCCATAGTATGGGCTCTGTGTCTATTATTTCTTGCAACTTGGAGTCCACCTTGGACCCCACAAGAATACCCTCCCTTGGGTACTTGGAGGTTAGTGGTAGTTTTTCCAGCATCTTTTTGGCCTTAGTCTTTGTGGCCGCTCGAGTGGAGGTACTTGGAAGCTCTGGACTATCAGGAGGAGTGATCACTTCAGACATATTGATCAAACTATCTGCAACCTGCAAGACCAGAGAATTTTTAATACATAATATGATAAAAACAATATTTTAGGGACTCTGGGGAATTCACCACCATTTCACACCTTTCCAAAAGTGTTAGCATGCATCAAAATCCTAGAATATCAAATTTAACAAGGATCAGATTCTGATCAACACCCAAGGGCTCCGGGGCATTGGTTTAGGTGACAAGATGGAATGAAGACCCAGGGGATTCCCAGCACCTAGATTCTAGAGAAACTAGCCATTGTCGATGTGACCGGTAGTGAGATGTACTTGGCTGACATGGTTCATCATGTGGCCATATGAAAAGTGGTGTAATGACATTAATGGAGACAAGTGGGGCTGACACAGGGGAAGTAAATGCTAGATGGGATGGGATTTGAATGCTCATTTGTGGGAAATTAATCCCACCATTAGGACAATATGATAGAGGAGAGATAAAGTCACCATGGCTCGAACAGGTGAGGTGTTGAGTTTGAACCGTGGAGAATACCTCTTTGACGAGCTCGACAATTTGGTCTAGACGTGAGGGAGTGTGACAAGCTCACCATAAGTAGAAGGATACACATGGGGTATACATCAAATATACATAGGGCTGAAGTGCTATGAGGGCCGAAGCACAACTCGCGGGCTGACCAAAGACAAACATATACAACTATTTATAGGAGATTACATAATGTACAAAATATACAGAAATATTTACACTATCATACAAAATATACAAATGCTACACTAAACTACAACCACACAAAGGGTGGACAACCCTCTGGTAGAGCCATCCCACCAACAGGAGGTGACAACAGAAATGAGACCAGAGGAGGGAAATAGAAATAGAACAAAAAGCCAAGCGAGACAGAAATCAAGAAAACTAGAAGACCAGAAACTAGAAGGAAGAGAGCCGAAAGGCCTACCTAGAAACATGGGGAAGGCGGGAAGGTGAGTGTGAGAAGTGCTCTACAACTGGTTCACCTAGAATTGACCACAAACATACCATTACTTTACTGTTGTTTGAACGTTGTTAATTACCAAAAGCAATTTGCACTTAATCACTCTGAATCACCTTAATCTCTCTGGTAATTGCTCTGAGTGTTTTGATCACGCTAAATGTGAAAATGATAGGTGAAACCAATTTATACCCCTAGGGTAAAACATGTTGCATTCCTTCTGCAAACTCTGGAAAAAGGAAAACCTCTAGACTTCAGGCCTGGGGATTCCATGCAGCCACACCTTCCGACAAAAGAAGACATGGTGGCAGAAAATCTCAGAGTTTGGGATCCGGCCGACTCAAGGGACAAAAAAGCTCTGGGACTAGGTCCCAAAGGAAAAAGAAGACAAGAAGAAAAATAAAAACAACCCTCACAGATGCAAAGCCCAGAGGGAAACAAAGGAAACAAAAGAAACCAAGGGAAAGAGAAAAAGTGAAAAAGGGGGACCCAACATTTTGCCTATAAAATGTAGGGATGGGTATGCAGGGCATAAAAAATGGTGACTATCTAGGACAAATGCCTTAGTGCATTCGAGAACTTCAGAATCTTTGGTTAGAAAAACCAAAAGTAATCTTTACCTGGAGCATTTTTCTTGCAAAGTGCGAGGTGTCTTAGAAAATCAGACTCATCATTGATTCAATCCTTTGGTCTTTCATCAGTTGTGAAGAGTGTGCTTTGAAAGAAAACCAAGACAATGACCTCCAGGAGAGGTAGAGATGAGGCACTGAGTACATCAAACCAAAGTCATAATATCTTGTGTGTTTCCCCTAGATACCAGAATTCTCTATTCTTCAGTTCTTTTCTTTTCTTTCTTTTCTAGATGGGAAGGCAATACTTCTTTCACCGTGAACCTTAAGCTTAGCTAATCTTTATGGTGGTACTTCTTTCACCTTGCCACCCACTTTTAAATTTTTGAATAGGAGAGAATGTTTCAAACCTGGGATATTTTCATGATTTTCAGACTTGGTCGACAACCAGTGCAACTGATCTGCCCTCAAGGAAGATGCGATTACTTGCTCCTTAGATTTTCTGTTAACCGATGTCTGGACTGTAAAGATGTGAATCTGATGATGACTACCCATAACCTTTTACCATACTTACAAAATAACTCTGGAGCACGGAGAAATTCCACTATGCTAACAATAGATTCCAAATTCACTGGAGTGCACAAGGCACCGTTTCAAAGACTAGATGTTATGCGAAGAATACCTGTCTGCAAGAAGAAGGCAACATGTTGGGAACCCGAGAAAAAAAGAAAACAAAGAAAGCCAAAAAAAAAGGAGGAACACAAAAAAGGAAAGGCGATTCTGGAGGATGGTTGATAGACTATTTACAAGGCAAAGGCACTCCAAACGGAGCACCGAGAAAGATATTTACAAGCAAGAACTTTACATATGATAAAACTTCAGACAAGCTCATCACCTACCTCATTCAAAGTAGTGCTTGAGAAACTGCCCATTGATAGGCAATGGGATGACTTCTCTGGTAATGGTATTGAGGTGATAAGTATTTTCCCTGTAGATCTTAGCTATCAGGTATGGTCCAAGTCAGAGCCGTTGAAACTTAGTGTGCTTTCCCTTCTTTTCTTAGGCTTTGTCCCACAAGAGGACCAAGTCTAAAATCTGAAAGGCCTTATATTGGGCTCTTTGGTCAAACCATTATTTTACTACTACTTTGTGACATGCAAAATGTTCAAGGGCTGCGTCTCTTTGTTCCTCCATTCGTACCAGGTTTAAAAGCTGAACCTCCACAATGTTATCCTGGTTGCTAAATTCCTGCATAAACTGTAATACCAGGATCTGTAGGTTGATTGGGAATAATAGGTTCTAGCCATAAACCAGGTGAAATGGGGACATCCCCAGGACTACCTTTATTCTGATATGATCCACCTAGAGGGCGAACCAAAGCTTTAGGTCCCAGTCCCAGGGGTTTTGTTCTAGCAGATGTTTGATCACCTCAAGTAGATTTTTGTTGGTAGATTCAACCACACCATTACCCTAGGGGTAATAGTTGCTGGAGAACTTTAGGGTGACCTTTCTTTCATAGTTCCATTCAAGTAATTGTGCCAAAGAAAATGTCAGACCATTGTCACACACTATAGCAAATGGCATCCCAAATTGGGTGACTATGTTTTCTTCCAGGAATTTAATGACTACATATGCCGTATTGTTTTTGCAAGGAATTGCTTCAGACCACCAGGTGTAATAATCATTAGTAGTCAAAATGTACCGGTGGTTGGTAGACGAGTTAGGGTTGATTTCCTTGATAAAATCAAATTCCCATTGGGCGAAGGTTCTAGCTTTGAAGATCGGCTGTAGAGGCATGGCCGGGTTTCGCTCACGATGTGCCACTGTTTGAAAAGTGTGGCATCTCTGAATGTGAGTATAGACATCCTTAAATATGTAGGGCCAATAGTATCCAGCTCAAAGGATTTGGTGGGCACTAGCATCAGCTGATCCATGCCTGGTTCCAAACCGCCAATGGAATTCTTCAATCATCTTTGCATCTTGGTCCCTATCGATGCACCAGAGGTATATCCCTTCATAGTTCCTCTGAAAAAGCGTTCCATTTTTATCATGAAGTGTGCACTCTTCAGTCACAGGGTATGACGTTTATTTGGGGATATCCTCTCCAAGAATCTATTATTCAACAATAAGTATACTGGGTTAGTATACCATGGATCTTGAGTGATGGACTCCACTATGTAGGTTTAGCATTCAATGTATGGAATTCCTTCTGTCATCACTCTACATAGTCCCTAGCCTCAGACTATCTTCATGGGTTGCATTTTGAAATCATACTCTTGGAGGATGGCCATCCATTTCCCTCGTTGTTCCCCCAATTCACTCTGCAGGAGCAGAGACTTAATAACCTAGTCTGGGATGATAGCATGCACTTTGCTCTGGAGAATGTAATGTCAGAATTTCTTCATGGCGCGGATGAGAGTAAAGGCCTACTTTTCCAAAGACAAATACTGGACTTCAGTGTTCTTAAAGGGAGATCTCATAAAATCTATTGGTTGTTCTTCCCCTTCAACCTTCTGAGTCAAAACTGTCATGAAAGAATGTGGTGAAGCAAAGGAGTATATGTGAAATGGGAGGGAATAGTCCAGACTAGCCAACACTGGTGCCTCCACAATCGTTTGTTTAATCTGGGTGAATGCCCACTTTGCTTCAGGACTCCACTCAATCTTCGTATCTTTCTTCATCATCTCATTGAGTGGCTTCACTATCTCGGTGAATCCAGTGATGAACCGCCAGACAAAGTTTATCTTTTTGAAGAAAGATCTCATTTCCTTCTTACTGTCGGGCATCTGTAGATTCAACAGTGCTTCAACTCTCTCAGGGTTGATGGATATACCCTTCTTGAAGATGATATTCTCAAGAAGCTTCCCTTTAGTGACCCCAAATATGCATTTCTTAGGGTTGAGGGATATCCCATACCGATGACATCTCTCACAAATTTGGGTGAGGTGGGTGGAATGATCACGCCTATCCTGAGAAAAGATGGTCAAATCATCCATGTAGATGATTATACACTGGTTTACTAGGCCTTTGAATGCAATGTCCATAGCCTTTTGAAATATTGCCCCTACGTTGATCAGGCCAAAGGGCATCCTCCGGTATGCAAACATTCCCCACTTTGTGGTGAATACTATTTTGTCTCTATCTTCGTACTTAACCATGACCTGGTTATACCTAGAGTACTCATCCAGGAAGGACATCATTTGAGATCCATTCACAATTTCTAACACCTCATCCAATGAGGGGAGAGGGTGATTATCCTTATTAGATTCCTTGTTCAATTTGCAAAAATCCACGCAAAGGCAAATCTCACCGCTTTTCTTTCTTACAGGGACAAGGTTGGAAACCCAAGTAGTGTGCCGGATAGAAAAGATAATCTGGGCTGACATCAATTTCTGAACCTCTTGATGGATTAGAGGATCGATCAGTGGGTTCACCGGTCTTTGCTTTTGCTAAAAGGGATTAGCATCCAGTCTTATTGGGATGGTGTGGGTCATGATGGATGTGTCATAGGTTTTCAGATCCTCATACCCCCATGCAATTACATCAATATGTTCTCAGAGAACCACGAGAATCTTCTCCTTCTCCTCTGGGGAGCAGGAGGTTCCAATATGCACAAATTTTTCTTCACCGGCCTAGCCAATGTTGACTTTTCTGAATTTCCCTCCCTTAGAGGAGGATGATATCTTCTCCCGACACCGAGGGTCCAAATCAAAGATATGTTCTAGGGCTACCATCCCCTTAGGGATGGTGTTGGTTGGTAAGTCTATGATCTTGTCATCTTCTTCACCCTGCCCAGTATCTTCATGATCTCTTTATTCAACTATCTAATCCTCAAAGACACCAACATTGGCCATAAAGGCCATAATATGTTGATCATCCTCAATGACCTAAAAGTGAGTGACATTGTATAGAATGGACGGTGTGGGGACCATCTCAACAGAGAACTTCTGGAGTCGGGAGCCAGCCATTTGGTCAAGGGTACTGGTGGATACGCCAAGGGCATCCAAAATGTAGTTTCATTTTCAGGGAATGAGTTCAATGCCAAAGGAATCAAAATATTTGATGAGGCTCCATGCCCAATTGCGGTATGCAGCCAGCCTTTTATCATGATAAGTGTATTGGCTCCGGACCTACTTAACGATCAACGCTGAATCACCCAGTTCCTGGAGGTACGTGATTCCTTTCCTTAGTGAAAATAGGATTCCAAGAACAAAGGCATCATACTCCGTGACATTTTGTGTGTAGTTAAACTATAGCCAGTAAGATGCGAGGAAGGATTTCCCTCACGGGTTGATCAATTCTACTCCGGCCCCGCAGCCTTGTTTAGACTGGGACCCGTCAAACTTCAAGGTCCACAAGTCATTGTTCATTTTCTGGGGCTGGGAAGGCAAAGTGGTATTTGGATTATTTTTTGGAGGGTTGGGAGGAGTTTCCTCTAGCTCTGATGGCTCATGGATGAGGTTTACCTTTGGAGAGGTCTGTGGTTGGGATGCCTAGACAAGCGACACTGTGGGAGTACCACTGGAATGATTTTTGGGTCCAAGCAAATTCACCTTGTGTTTCTTCTCCTAGAGGGCATTGATATGGTGGGTTGCAGCAGAAATGCAAGGCTCACACTCTTGTTCAGAATGTTTTTGATAATGCACCCAACACCAAGTGCCCGAAAAGAGTGTAGTGGGAGTTGCTGCAATACCTTGTGAGTTAACCTCACCCCTTAGTTTTTCATCTAGGTCTTGAATTCTCTGAGAGACTATGGGATCCTCCCCGGGGGTGAAATCAAATGTGAGGATCTTGAGGGGTCAGTACACCCTGGGGGAAGTCTCAGAGAAAAGAACCTTGTTTACCCTCCTGAATTTGGTGAGGGCCTGTTTCATCTTGGGTTCACTTTCTACTTGGATCTAGTTAGACTACCCCTCCTAGGGGAGCCATAAGTGGGAGAAGTCGGTAGAGAAATACCCATTAAGGGCTGTAGACCAATTATGACTTAACAACATCCCATAGGTCTCCGAGATGTCCACCACCTGGATGTCCACTATGCTTGATATCCGAGGGTCTTGGATGAGCTAAATCTGGACATTCTTTAGCTCACCTACCATTTTTACAACATTTTTGTCCAACTGGACTACTGCACCTTTGGATGGAGTGGAATGGAGTCCAAGCTTTTGTCATATTGATAAAGGCATGACGTTGCCCGAAGCACTAGAATCTACCAAGCAATTGTGTAGGTTCTTCCATTGTATGTTCAAACCTAGTAAGAAGGGAGGATCCTCAGTGTTTCCTAGGAAGATAGACGTGTTGGCATGGTCAAAAGTGACAGTCTTGGGTGGGCAACTGACAGCTTCTGGGTTTCCCAAGAGCTTTAAAAGAGACTTCCTCTACTCAGGATAGTTAAGAAAAACCTCCATCAAGGTCATGGAGGTGGTGGTTCTTTCCAATGTCTTAGTGATATCAAACCTCCCCCCCGAGAATTGTTGGCTTCCCATGGTCGGATCCTTAGGTTGGTTAGAGCTAGATCCTTTCGATGGGAAGGAGCGATAAGTTGTGTTGTCCTAGGGAGGGGTATCTTTGGGAGATGTAGGCGTGTAAATTAGTCCTTTACCAGCCCAACTCTGAGTGTTGTAAGGAGTCCATGGGCTGGTGAAGGTGTTGGCCTCAAAGGCTGAGATAGATTCATCAAAGAACCCCTGCAATTTTGGTTCTTCTTTGTCTCTCCCAAAGAAAATAGTCTCACAGGTGAAGGCACTATGAGCAGGCTCTTGCACTGATGTTTTTGAGGGAGTAGGATTGATAGGTTGTTGTTTGTCGAACTGGGAGATCATGATGACCTTCTCCAATGTGGCACAACTCACCTCAGAATGAGAGCCGGTGTCATGCAATCTACACCAGTTCATCAGGGGATGGAGTTCTGTGATGGGCATAAAATGAGTAGGTCCAACACTGCCCTGAGTGGTATTTTGGTTTGGAGGGGGACCTCTGGTGTTTGCATTGTTGTTCCATTACTGTTGATTGGGCCAAGGCCCGTTGTTGTAGTTTCTTCCTTTGACATTAGTATTTCGTTGGCCGGAGAAGATATTCCCTCTCTGAGAATTGGGGTTGTGAGGTGCGGAAGGCCCCACCTTCAGTTGTCCCATGTCCACAACCAAGGAGGACACCAATCCCTGAAGGGATTCAACCTCGGTGGACAACTGAGTGTACACATCACAGTGTGATGGTTGTTGTGGTTGGTTCCCTAGGAAAGCGGCAGCAACTCCCATAGTCAAGGACAACAATCCTCCAGCCGTAAGCGACTGGAAGAAAGGTACTATGGAGGGTTGTGTCAGTGGTTGTTGCATTTGCTGCGGCTGGTTCCAGGGAATGAATTCCAGACCCAGTATTGTCTATGTTTACGATGGGTATACGTACCAGGCCTGCTAGTCTATCAGCGGTGGTGGGTTTATGGCCGTCGCTGGGGTACCCATTTACTAATTGGGGTTGTATCCCCTGATGTAAGAAGTTTCACCATGTATCATGTTGAAATGCATGCTCTACCCAATCTCGCTGGGAGCTTTGTTAAAACTATGGGACAACTCCAAGGCTAGGTTGTAAACCTTCTCCAGAGTATCCCGGTCATTTGGGCTGGTGGTTCTCTATAGGAGAGTGGCAACAAAAGGGTCCATTATGTTGAGGTATGTCTGGATGGTTCCATTTGCAGATGGGATGAAAGGGCCCATTCACCACTTCAAGGCACGTTGGAACTGATGGTTGAATGCTACAAGGGGTTCATTCGATTCCTTCATGATGGAGATAAATTGGCTGTGGGACCACGCTGGGTCCATGTGTACACAGAAGACCGCTAACAAGGCATCCTCCATGTCTTGCCAACTGTTGATGGAGTTGGCAGGCAGATTAAGGTACCAATTTAACTCATTTTGTTCCAGGGACAGAGGAAACATCAAGGTCACAACATCTTGATGTTGGATCTAGTGTCAGTTCATGGCATCTTTGTATGCCTGTAGATGATCTTCTGCAGTTCATGAGCCTAAATGGCCATATCGGGGGCAGATCTTCTTCGGATGCAGAGGAAGATCATTGGTAGCACCATGAAATTGCCCCGTGGGGGACCAAGTGTTACCAAAGTACGTAGCCATTGGGGGTGTTGGATTTTGACTAGGTAGAGCATTGGTTCCCAGGATTGTCTAAGAGATTTGGGTGTTCTGAGATATAGTAGATCCCCAGACAATGTTGGCTAGTTGCTTGGTTTGTGGGGTCTGCTTCTTTCGAGAAGGAGGATCAAGTTTAATAAACCTTTTGGGATTGGGAGCTGATCTAAGGACTCTTTCAAATCGTGTAGGTGAAAATGATCCAATCCCACTAAAGGTCTGATTCCTAAACCTATGGCTTGAGGAACCCTCAGGCAATGTAGAGTCAAAATCCTGTAAAGGGGATGAGCTCATGCCCTCCTTCTAGCGCTAGTTTCTGTTGACGAGACTTTGTGACCGATCCTCCAACAGATGGGGTACCGGGGTACCGGCCAACTTCATCTGTAAAGGTTATCTAGGGAATAAATATTTGGGGCCATCAAGCACCTAAAATTTGGGTCTCGATAGTGCAAGAGCTAATTTGCGTGTGTGACTATTTTGTTCAGGGAGATAGCTGGTTTTCTTGGCTCATCTTCTCTAGGGATTTTGTTAGGTGGGGATCTCTTCCTTTTTTGGCCAGTAATTTCTTCTACTGCCTGATCTATCTCCCCATACAGGTTCATAAGATCATCCATCTTAAAGATGTCATCAAATTCATCGTGCGGGGGAGAGACCTCTGTTATATCCTCTAGTTCAAGGGAATCTGAATTGACCTCTATTGGGGGAATATTAGGCACACCGATGCCCACATTTGTGCTTGGGATGAGGTTCACCTTTTTCTTCTTCTTTCTTTGTAGTGGGGCCCCGACATACAAAATATTTATAGATTCCATCTCGGTGAACATCTACCTGCTCATTAGTGTTGCCAATGGCAGGGATCCCGCGGGGCGAGTAGATGCTACTGGAGTTGCGAGGAGGCCGTGGGAAAGTTGTGCATTTATCTTCTGGCTCATCAACCTCGATGCCTCCACCTACTCTTGTATCTATGCCATCATGAGAAGCAGGCCTTTGGGAGGTTCTTGGGATGGGGTACCTTCTTTCTCCTTCCCCTTGCTTTTGTTGGGTCCCACGGCTCCGGAGGTCGAAGTAGACCTCCAAAAAATTGGCCCTTTTCAGGTTCTCCTTGGACACACTCACTCAAAATATTTATGACTATTATCTATATTGGGCTGGCATACCTCCTCAATTGTTAAGTTCTTCAGGGTGTCCCAATATACCAGAGGGAGATCTAACTTATCTATCCCCTGTTCTTTGTACAATGGGTCCTCTAGAGGCCCGTCGTCTGTAAAACTATTTGGGAAACCTTGAAGGTCGAGGGCTTTCATCAATCCTTTGGACATCCAAAAATGTGGGTGGGCTTGGAGATCAAAAATATCCTGGCAATCCACCCAGAAATCTTCAATATCATCTGTATGTGGTGGGGACGCCCGGGGAAGTGTCATTGCTATCTTGCCCAGCGGATCAAAATTGCTTCTGGTATGGTGGAATTTCACTAGTCCCAGACTCTTCAGTTCATTGTCAGCTTCCTTTATTGTGGAAAGGATGCAAGAATAGTTCCCATATGAGATTGGGAATGGGACGTTGGTAGCCTTCTTTAATGTGAAGAGGGCATGCAGCTCCATAATCTGTCTGCAGTACTCCAAAATATTGAGGGAGTAGATAGGGTTTCCCAGAGAAGCCAGTCACCCAAATGTATGTATGCTATTGGAATTGATTGAATTAATTTCCATAAGTACTCACCAAGTTCATCGCCTCTTGCAACAACCGATACCCAATGTCCCGAGTAAGTGTAAAAATGTTGTGGTAAACGAATGCATTGTTTACCCAACAAAAATTAGGGAAGCTACATTCCCACTAGACCTGAGGGTAATGATCCCATGGCACCAACTGGCCAGGCCCATTCTCAAGAATTCCCAATGTCTACAAACCCTAAAAATTAGGTCTTTGTTGGGCTAGTGCCCATAGTACGTAGGATGTCATGTATAATTTTGAAGTCTGGATGACGCTCTTTAACTGCGCATCCACATGGTTGGCGATGATAGCCGCCCAGTTGAAGGTCTGACTATGGGTGGTGATGCAATAGAGAAAGTAATACATCCATGCAAAGAATTCCTGAGCATGGGGATCTCCAAAGAGCCTACATAGAAATATAATCCTGACCTGAATACATTCTTTAAAATCCCCGTGGGGAATCTCCAGCTTCATCTTTTTATAGTCCCTTCTCGGGGACTTTAGCCAGTGAGTGTTGAGATGTTGCTGGGAGAGAAGGGAAGCTTCCCCAAACTCCTTTAATGATGCAAAATGGGAGAGAAAAATGGTTCCCTTGAATTGGGGGATCCCCAGCCCTGAATCAAAGGTAGCCGCATCAAGATTGACGATGGGCACCGGATAATGTAGTGGTCAAGGATCAGCGAGAAAAACAAACCGGTTGGGGGCATTATAGAGAGTTTCCAATTGGAGTATCATCTCTGGTGCTTGCATTGAGTAGGGAAACTTGTGGCTTTGATAATTCTGGAGGCGGCCATGTATTTTGTCATATCATCTCCAGTGGTCCTCTGTTGGTATATGGCTTGGACTAAGTCCTGCATTTTAGCCCATAGTCTGGGCTCTGTGTCTATTATTTCATGCAACTTGGATTCCACCTTGGACCCCACAAGAACACCCTCCCTCAGGTACTTGGAGGTTAGTGGTAGTTTGGCCAGCATCTTTTTGGCCTTAGTCTTTGTGATCGCCCAAGGGGAGGTACTTGGCAGCTCCAGGCTATCAGGAGGAGTGACCACTTCAAAAATTTTGATCGAACTATCTACAACCTGCAAGACTGGAGAACCGTAAATACATAATATGATAAAAATAATATTTTAGGGACTTTGGGGAATTCACTACCATTTCGCACCTGTCCAAAAGTGTTAGCATGCATCAAAATCCTGGAATATCAAAGTTAACAAGGATTAGATTCTGATCAACACCTGGGGGCTCCAGGGCATTGGTTTAGGTGACAAGATGGAATGAAGACCCAAGGGCTTCCCAGCACCTGGAGTCTGGAGAAACTATCCATTGTTGATGTGACAGACAGTGAGCTGTACTTGGCTGACATGGATCATCACATGGCCACGCGACATGTGGCATAATGACATTAATGGCAACAAGTGGGGCTGATACGGGGAAGTAAATTCCAAATGGGATGGGATTTGAATACTTGTTCATGGGAAATTAATACCACCATTAGGATGATATGACAAAGGAGAGAGAAATCCACCATGGCTCAAACAGGCAAGGTACCGAGTTCAAACCATGGTCAATACCTCTCTAATGAGCTCGACAATTTAGTCAGGACATGAGGGAGAATGATGAGCTCACTATAAGAAGAAGGATACACATTGGGTATACATCAAATATACATAGGGCCGAAGCGCTATGAAGGCCGAAGCACAACTCGTAGGCTGACCAAAGAAAAGCATATACAACTATTTACAGGAGATTACATAATGTACAGAATATACAGAAATATTTACAATTTAATACAAAATATACAAATGCTACACTAAACTACAACCACATAGAGGGAGGAAAACCCTCTGGTAGATCCATCCCACCAACGGGAGGCAACAACAGAAATGAGACCAGAGGAGGGAAACAAAAACAAAACAAAAAGCCAAGCGAGACAGAAAGCAAGAAAACCAGAATCCCAGAAACTAGAAGAAAGAGAGCTGAAAGGCCTACCTGGAAACATGAGGAAGGCGGGAAGGTGAGAATGGGAAGCACTCTACAACTAGTTCACCTAGAACTAACTGCAAATGCGCCACTGCTTTACTATTGTTTGAACCTTATTAATTACCAAAAGAAATTTGCACTTGATCACTCTGAATGACCTTGAGTATTTTGATCATGATAAATGTGAAAATGATAGGTGAAACCAATTTATACCCCTAGGGTAAAACATGTTGCATTCCTTCTGCAAACTCCATAAAAAGGCAAACCTTCAGACTCCAGGCCCAGGGATTCCATGCAGCCACACCTTCCAACAAAAGAAGACATGGTGGCAGAAAATCCCAGAGTCTAGAATTCGGCCAACTCAAGGGACAAACAAGCTTCGAGACTAGGTCTCGGAGGAAAAAGAAGACACGAAGCAAAAGAAAAACAACCCTCGTAGACACAAAGCCCAGAGGGAAACAAAGGAAACAAAAGAAACCAAGGGAAAGAGCAAAAGTGAAAAAGGGGGACCCAACATTTTGCCTACAAAATGTAGGGACGGGTATGCAAGGCATAACATGTTAATTTAAGAGGTTGTTATGGGTCTTACCATCTTTTCCTTAGATCTATGTTAAGTTGTGTACATTGGAATTTTTTTTGGGATTATTAGTTAACATATTTTAATTCTTTACTATACACTACATTTTATATTATTCCTGGAGGATGGTGTGTTATGCTTGCTTCATTTAAATCAGTTTTGAAAGGAATTTTATGATGTATTTAGGTTCCCTTTATCTACTAGGGTGGACCACACTAAGTGAAATTTTTCATGGTGGCTGATTTTGTGTTAATATTTCTTATCTCGATAATGGTTGACCTAGTTGAGTTTTTGAGTGATCAAGTTG
>MU228089.1:791714-805110 GCA_018584345.1 Thuja plicata | reverse complement strand
GTTAGATTTCTTCATGTTTTTCATGTTTTCTAACACATCTTAGAATAGCTTAATGGATTAATCTTAGTTCATATTTTAAGCTTTTCTTAGCATTTATGCATCATATCCATCATCCTTAGTATGCATTTAGAAGCAAGCTCCAAGTGCTTTGAGAGCACACCCACATCCCTCTAATTGAAGAAAATCAAACATTTGCTCTATAGCACTTGTTTTTAGCAACAATCTTGAGGTGGTTTGGTTTTATATTTGTTTATGCTTTGAACTGATAAATGCTAGATTAGTCTAATGTTTGAATGTTTCAGCCTTTCAAAACAAATAACAGGTTCAAAACCATAGCCTACAGATACATATTAGACAAGTATTGTAGAAGTTAAGGGAAGAGAAGTTTCTAATCAATCTCAAAAAGTGTACTTTCATAAAAGAGGAAATAATATATTTGGGTTTTGTAATATATGTTGAAGGATTGAAGATGGATCCAGAGAAAGTGGAAGTCATTATTGAGTGGCCTATACCGAGAAATGTTGGAGAGCTAAGATCATTTCATGGGTTGGCTATTTTTTAGGAAAAGTTCATTAGAAACTTTAGTTCAATTTGTGGATTGATGATTGAAACCATGAGGGGACATAGGAAAGAATTCAAGTGTACACGTGGAGCATAAAGGAGTTTTAAATTGCTGAAGTGGAAGATGATAGAGAAATCAATGTTAGTTTTTCTTTATTTTAATAAGGTATTTCAAGTAGATTGTGATGCTAGTGGAAATGAAATTGGAGTTGTCCTGAGTCAAGAAGGGAGACCTATTGCATACTTCAGTGAAAATTTGAATGATGCTAAAAGAAGATATTTTGTGTATGATCAGGAATTTTTTCCATAATTCAAGCCTTGAAGAGGTCGAGACACTAATTTGCCTAGGGAGTTTGTGCTTTTTACTGATCATCAAGCATTGATGTAACACCCCACCAGGGAACCCATCCAAACAAGAAAATCAACTCAAAAAACAACAAGCACACAGAAAGGCTCATGAATCCATGTCACCTTGAAAAATTGAGATAGGGTAGTCAGGCAGATTCTTGTCCATTCCTAGGAAAAAATATAGGTTTAGGGTAGGGATTTGGGCCTAAATACTATCTCTTCTCTCTTACCATTGAGATATTATGATAGGGCACACTCACTCTTACCAATTCAGGGAAGATGATGCCTAGTACCTACAAACCTATCATCACAAAGATGAACATGTTAATCCCTAAGTTTTATTGATGATTAGTGACCTACAATTAGTCATTTACTTAGGCAGTTTTAGTTGGTTAATCACTTGGCCGAGCTAAACATTCAAGGCCGAGCAACATTGTCGAGCAAGTTTTAATTTTCTGAGTTACATCATGCCAATATGAGTAGAATATTAAGTGTTGAGCGACATAAATATTAAGTGTCGAGCGATAGAGATGTTAAGTGCCGAGCAGAACATTTTTTACATACATGTCAAGATTGATTCAAACTTTGATGTAAATGGTTTAGGCCGACTTGTATGAGATTTGGGCCAACATTTGTACGCATTTAATATTTTTCTACTGTGTTAATTTCACATTTAATTATTTTATACTATGCATGGCATGGAGCCATTCAGGAAATCAGAGTGCATTAGAGGCATAAACTATAGATCTTGATCGTTGATCTAGATCTCGCTGCCAGATTCAAAAAGACATATAAGATTGCTTCTAACCCTAAAAGAGTAGTGTGAAAGAAAGAGATATACAAAGAAGGGTTGTTGTTCATTAGAGATGAACAGTAAGTCATTTTGAGAAGAAGTCTAGATCAAGTAGAATGACAGAGAAGTGAAAAGCAGAGTAAAGATATATCAAATCGAGAGATCATAGAAGGTATTGGAAAGAGCAGATCCGTCATCAGCATCTGAGTGCATAATGAAGGATCACTACTTGGAACATTCTAACAGGTGTATTAGATGAAATATCTTAACAGAGTGATTCTAGCAGACCATTTTAAATCTCTTAGCAGAGTGCTTACTTTACTGTAAGTTAAAATCCTTTAACAAGGTAGATTGTAATGATCTTTAGTCCTTAAGTGAACAGAACTTTAACCAGGTAGATTGCGTGTTGCAATCAAACTCTTGTAGCCCTAACAGGAACACTTTATTGCTATAGTAGTGAAGATTTTGTGGGTGTCATCTCCACCCCAGTTTTACCTATTTGGGTTTCTGGGTTACCAAATTTTGTGTTATGAGTTATACATTTCATGTTATTGATGCTATCTAATATTAGGTTAAATTCATATATATATATATATATATATATGAATGTGAATCAATTTGTTTTAAGTGGATAAGTTTTAAGATCTGATTCACCCCCCTCTCAGTATCTTGCTTTTCCCATTATTGTACTTCCAACAATTGGTATCAGAGCATAGTTCACCTACAAAAGCTTTTAATCAGCTTGTGAGTACAGAACTTGAGATGGAGGTTTACAAGTTGGGTAAAGTCATTGAGAATCAGAAGATTGAGATTCATCTTGCATTACATCAGCTTGAGATAGCAAGACAAGAATTGAAGAAATCATTGACAACTAGGAAAGATTTGTCCAAACAAATGAATGATACTCATTACCAGGAAGATGAAACTGCAAATCTATTTCAGAATGGAGATTCTACTAAGAGTGATGCAGTAATTGCAAATCTACTTGAAAAGAATAATGCACTGTGTGAAGAAGTCAAAAACTTGAAAAGAGAACAAGAAATGCAGACAGTAAGACTATGTGAAGTAGTGGAACAAAAGAAGAAAGATGAAGATGACAAAGCTATGGTAGAAGAAGATAAAAGAGTGATAACTATCAGACTTGATGAAAGGACACATGATGTGCAAATGATGACAATCAATCAGGTTGACCTGGAAAATCAAATGCTACTTGCAAATTAGGAGATTAGTAGGAAAGATATGGAAATGATAAATCTGAGATCTGAGAAAAATCAATTGAAAGATATTTTGAGATCTAAGAAGGAACTGAATGAAAGGTTGAATAAACCTAATGAAGCTTTGACTCATTTTGAGAATCTAATGGAAGCATCAAGGAAGTCAAAGGATTCTTCTGGATTAGGTCACACTAAACCAAAGACATCAAATGAGAAAGGAGAATCATCTAAGAATGGTGAAAGGAGGAATACAAATACAAAGCACAACAAGCCTGTTGGCCACCAATGTGGAAAACTAGGTCATACAGAAAACATTTGTCGAAGAAAGAAAGGTAAGTCCAATCCTAAACCTAAGTTCAATGGTTATGGTTTTAATTGCAAGAAATTTGGACATAAAGAACATGAATTTTGGGCTGAAGCAAGTGATGCACCTCCCAAACCAAGATTTAATGGTTATTGTTACAAGTGTCAGAAACATGGTCATAAAGCAAAAGACTATAGATCCAATGCTAAATAGAAATGGACATCAAAGACACAAACAAAAGCATCTAAGAAAGGAAACACTTACAACTGAGATTATAATACAAGGCAGAGTTGTCATTACTATGAAGAACATGGACATGCACCTGAAGATTGCTTAAAGACACATTTCAGAGGGAAATCTAAGAGTTGGATGAATGGAAGCTTAGTCTGTTATAGTTGTTTGAATATAGGTCACACTAAGAGAGAGTGTAGGACAAGAATTCCTACTCCTACTATTGAAGAAATAAGAGCAAAGATGAACGAAACATGGGTAAGGAAAATAGAGCCGAGAAGCAATGAATCCATTGAAGCCGAGGTCACCCAATCCAATGGATCAGGTGATCACACCATCTCCAACTGAGCTATAAAGGTATGTAAGGAACTGCATTTAAATTTCAAATCTCACGTCAGTTCCTAATATGTAAATATGCTAAAGTCCATATCTGCATATATTAAGATGCACCAAGACATGTTTGTGACAAGTACTGAGAAGAGCTATCTGCACTATAGGTGCTGAGTTGGTTGGCCGAGTAAGTTGTGATGGCCAAGTATGGTAAGCTGAGTGGTATGCAATTTATGTTAGTTGGCCAATGACAGCTGGCTTGCACTAACCTAATTGGCAAAATATTTATTGCTTAACTATCTTGACCTTTTGAGTCTATATAAGGATGAATAGTCTATTATTCATTTTTACCTTGCAATTTTTAGCATTCATAGATTGATCGAAGAAGTTGCAGGATTGATCTTAGTAAAGTTTGTTTTGATAATTTTGTCAGTGTGCCATTGGCAACCCTAAGTTGAACAGTGTGAAGTGTTACTTGCCGAGGTACCCTGTTCTTCATTCTTGAACCCTAATTTCAGAGATTATGGCTGCAAGTTCTTCTGCACCAGTTAAGGGAATGGAGGAGGAGCTGAAACAAATTAAGCTAGTAAGGAGTGATACGTGTGCTCCACCAAGCTTTTGAGCCATTCCTAAAAGTGCAATTCTAAGTGATCTGAATGAAGCTCTCTCATCGATCCCACCAAAGGTACTTATGATTCATGATGTTAGATCCTGCTACATGGTTAAAATTGGCAAAGTGGGTGATAAAAAATTAAGGAAATCCTATGAAAAGTTGTGTGAAAATGGAATTCTGAAAGATGAATTCAAGCATTTAGCCAACAAAGGGTTAACTTGTGCCCTAGATTTTCTGACAGAATTCAAGGATGAATGGATTAAGGTTGTCCTAAACCAAGTTCATAATATGCATATGTGGCTGGACAATGGACTAGTTAGGATCACAAAAGATATTATCCACAGAGTAACTATATATCCTATCATCAGTGGTAAACAAACTATGAGAGATCAAAGTAAAGAAGAGATAGAAGCTAACACTGGAGCTGTCTGGAACAACAGAGGTATGACTATCTCTATAATTGAAGACTTAGAACTTGAATTTGGAGTGAGAGTGATTGTACACAAGTTCTATCAGTCAAGCCAACTGGATAGTGTTCCTTGCATAGCCGGACCAGGCATGGAAGATAGTGAAGAAGAATCACAACTACGACCTTGCTGAGCTGTAATTGACACAACTAGCCAAGAACTTACTATCAATCAAAAAATCTAAAATCTCATCATGTAAGTTTGGCTCTTTGCTAGTTTTTATATTCTTCTATGTACAGAAGTCATTTCCTACACTAGGAAATATTGTTTGGAAGAAGGATAGACCTATTACTGTATAGATTAGTGAATGTATTCAACAATTAGGAAACAATTTCAATAATACTATGGGAAACTATTTTGTGGAATTCAAAAAGAGAATGAGGTTGAGGACCAGAATTCCCAATTCACTTGTAGAAAAGCACTATGAAGAGATATGTTTCTTAGTTGATACAGATTACACTTATATTCAGGTTGTGACACCTAGGGTATCATGGCTGGAGCCATTTCCCTATGAAGTTAATATTGATGAAACATCAACAGCTATCACAACAATCCTAGAAGAGGAGATTGATACTAAAGCAAAAAGATTCAGAAATTATGATGAAGCGAAGGAAAAGATTTCAATGAATCTTAAGGCAAGAGCCATGGAGAGAAAGAGGAAAAAGATTGTGCAAAATATGAAAAAGATGGTTGGCTTGTCGAGTGATGAGGAGCTAGAGGATGCACCTCTAGACATATCTGCTGGACAAGGAGAAGATGTATCTGAAGAATAAGAACTAAAAGTCAGTGAATCTAAAGAAGAGATTACTATTAAGGCAAAAGGAAAGAGACCAATAGTAGCCAAGGTAACCAAGCCGAGTAAAGAAAAACCTAGAGTTACCCCTCCCATTGCAAGTCATCCAAGGACAAGGGAATCTACTGTCACATCTCTAGCAGAGCAAACAAAAGTCTATGTAAAGAAGGTTGGAGAAAGTAGGTCTGGATCAAAGAAAAAATTTGCAACAAAGGCTGTGCCGAGCCTACAAGTTAAGAGACCAAGAAGGAAACTACATTTGGATCCAGAAAGTGATGAAGACAAAATAGATACTAATGAACGCAACAACATACCAGTAGCACCATTCAAGAAACCCATAGATATTAATGAGGTATGTGAGAACTTGAGAAATTTTGTAGGGTTATCTGGTTTTGAGTTTATCAAGTATGAAAATTGAAGGTAGAAGACAAGCATAAGGTTCAGGAAGCTCTTCTAGACATGATATGTAATTTGAATTTAACTCCTACAGCAATAGGAAACAATGTGCTGAGTGAGTTATATAATTTTCTATCTGGAAAATGGGAATTTGCACTCACAACTGAAAGATAGATAAGGGAAGGCACATTAGCTCAAGTCATTCCTGAGCTAACCAAGAAATAGAGAGAAAAATTTATTGAAGAGTATAAGCATAAATTCATACCTAAATAGAGAGGTTATGCTATCTTGAAAAATGATATTGAAGGGATAGTACAAAAGAGTACTAGGATTTGGAAGGAAATTTTTGGATTGATTGCTTCAAAAGAGAAGAAAATTGATGAAGGAACATCTAAGCCGAAGGCTAAAGAAACTGAATCCACCCCTGTACCACAAAAATCAATAGTTCAAATTTCTACCGAGCTTGAGAATACTGGAACAAAAGCACAAGGACAAACATAGATAGTTAACATTGTTGATCTGACAATTGACAATCCAATTGATGTGACAATTGATGACTCTAGCAATCTAGATGCTGAGGATCAGGATGAGCTGAGGAAATCAACTATAGAATCGCCTATTAAGGCAACTGAGGCTGAAGAAGAGAAGAGTACAGAGGAAGATGAAGAGGGAACTCAAAAGGAACCTGAGGATAAAGATGCTTAGAAAGAAGCAGAAAAGGAGAAAACAATTGAACAAGAAGTAATTGCACAACATTCACCTATTTTAGAGGTTGTGAAATCAGTTCTAGATAGTAGTGAGGAGATAAGAGATACTAACAATGAGCCTAATGAACAAGAGGCAGTGCAAGTGTTGGTTGATCTACCACATTCTACATCATCAACTCCCACAGGACTTAAAATAGGAGGCATGCCTGATCAGTAGGAAATTTTGACTGAATTGAAAGATGCAATGGTGTCTACTTCTAAAACTGGAAAAGGTATTGTAGAAACAAAGCCGAGTAGTAGTTCACCTAAATTTAAGAGGAGGAAAGTTATGAGGAAGAAGTCTCCAATTCTTGATATCACATTAGATGAAGTTATTGTGATTCCACCACAGGATCCCAATGTTTTGTCTTATGAATAGATTGAGACTCTTCAAGAGCTACTTAAGAGGAAGAAAATATAGGAGGAATTGAAAAGGGAGCATAAGAAAAAGCAAGTATTACATGACATCAAAGACATATTTGTAAAAGCTTTTGACATGGAAGACGAAAACCCTCAAGCTCCTATTCTTGAATAGTTAGTTCACATTGTGTAAAAGGTAAATGATGACAACATTGAAGACAATGAGAAACTATTGCAATGGTCCAAGAGGAAATTCAAGAACAAGGTACTAGCAAAAATCTCAGGAGAGATTGCGGTCAAACAAATTGAACTTTCTTCTCTGGTAGAAATTTTAGAGGCAGTTGCAACAAATGTTTATTCTTTGTATAAGAGGTTATCTGATGTTGAATTCTTCACAAAGGATAATCTATAGGCTTTAGAAAAATTGCAACTAGAATTAAAGTCAACTGGAAGTTCATTGAGTATGGATGCTAGCACTAACTCCTTACATTTTAACAAATTGACTTATGCACAAAGGAGGATAGCTGAGCTCATGGCTGAAGATGGTTGGATTAGAAACAAATTGGTTACTATTCAAACAAGCCTGATACCTCATCTAGAGGTCATTTAGAAAGAAATTTCATCTGCAAACGAATTGGTTAAGAGAGATTCTCATCTCTCCACTGCAAAAAGTTTAGTAAGTCTATCTGCCAAGCTAGAAGTGAAAATACAGGTTATGAATTTTGTCAAGGACAGTTGGGACTCTGGATTTGCATCCACCTTACAACTTCATAAATAGTTTTTGGACAAGTATAACTTGACCCCACCTACAATCAGTGACAAAAACAAGGGGGATTCTGATAGGATTGACAAGGATACATCATAAGGAAATCAGTACAAGGTATCTTTGTAAATATTTTTTTTGAAGGCATGTATACTATGTAAATTTTGTATGTAGTATGATGTACATTCCTAGGGGGAGTACACTGTGTACTTAGGAAACATTTTGGATGGAATGAATTGAAATGATAAGTGTGTTTTTGCCACTAATATCAAAGGGGGAGATTTCTAATCCCTAAGTTTTGTTGATGATTAGTGACCTATACTTAGTCATTTACTTAGGCAGTTTTAGTTGGTTAATCACTATGGCCGAGATAAACATTCAAGGCTGAGCAACATTGTCGAGCAAGTTTTAGGTTACCGAGTTACATCATGCTGAGCTGAGTAGAATATTAAGTGCCAAGTGACATAAATATTAAGTGTCAAGCGATAGAGATGTTAAGTGCCGAGCAAACCAGTTTTTACATACATGTCAAGATTGATTCAAAATTTGATGTAAATTGTTTAGGCTGACTTGTATGAGATTTGGGCCAACATTTGTATGCATTTAATATTTTTCTACTGATTTAATTTCACATTTAATTGTTTTATAATATGCATGGCATGGAGCCAATCAAAAAATTAGAATGCATTGGAGGCATAAACTATAGATCTTGATCGTTGATCTAGATCTTGCTACCAGATCTGAAAAGACATATAAGATTGCTTCTAACCCTAAAATAGTAGTGTGAAAGCAAGAGATATACAAAGAAGGGTTGTTGTTAATTAGAGATGAACAATAAGTCATTTTGAGAAGAAGTCTAGATCAAGCAGAGTGACAGAGCAATGAAAAGCAGAGTAAAGACATATCAGATTGAGAGATCATAGAAGGTATTGGAAAGAGCAGATCCGTCATCAACATCTAAGTGCATAATGAAGGATCACTACTTGGAACATTCTAACAGGTGTATCAGGTGAAATATCTTCATAGAAAATCTCTTATCAGAGTGCTTACTTTACTGTAAGTTGAAATCCTTCAACAAGGTAGATTGTAATGATCTTCAGTTCTTAACCGAACAGACCTTTAACTAGGTAGATTGCATGTTGCAATCAAACTCTTGTAGCCCCAACAGACACACTTTATTGCTGCAGTGGTGAAGATTTTGTGGGTGTCATCCCCACCCCATTTTTTCCTATTTGGGTTTCTGGGTTACCAGATTTTGTGTTATGAGTTATACATTTCATGTTATTGATGCTATCTAATGTTAGGTTAAATTCATATATATATGAATGCGAATCAATTTGTTTTAAGTGGATAAGTTTTAAGATCTGATTCACCCCCCCTCTTAGTATCTTTCTTTTCCCATTATTTTACTTCCAAGAGAACACATGCATACATATAATATAGGCAAAAAATGGTTGAGATCAGTACATCATGTGGATCTCACCAGATCAAGTAACTACAACTTTGTCCCATACCCATATCAAACACACCAAACAGAAATGTAAAACATACAAATGATCCATGTGCATACATATGTAGTGTCAGTATTGTCAGTAAATCCATAATCATAATGACATAATAGCATATAAAGAACCATCATGAAATATCCATAAATCTGACTATAAATACAAGATATCATAGAACTATCCAATGGATCATAAAATATGAAAACATAATGTAATGTCATACATGAATATCCTCAAATAACACTAAAATAACTAACACACACACGGAAAGACCTAAAAGAGTTTGGAAACCAAAACTGAAAAGAAATTTATGGGGTGGGTATTACAATTGAAGTACCTTAGAAGCCAGGGTAAGTTAAAACATAGACATATGAGATGGGTTGAGTTCATACAGAGCTATACATTTGTGTTGAAACATAAGAGTGGTGTGTCAAATAGATTTGTTGATGCCTTGAGTAGGAGAAGGAACTTGCTGACTAGAATTAAGATTGCAGTGTTGGGATTTGATGAGTTAAAGGTATTGTATGAAGATGATCTAGACTTCACCAAACCATGGAGAGCTTGTAGAGAACCTATTGTTGCAGACATGAGTAAGTGGTTAGATTATTTTATTCAAGATGAAATTTTATTCAAAGGTAGTCATTTGCGCATACCTAGAATCTCTATGAGAGATAATCTCATTATGAAGAAATGTAGTGGGGGATTGGCAGGGTATTTTGGCATTGATAAGACAACAACTTTGGTGAGTGAGAGTTACTTTTGACCGCAAGTTTAGAAGGATGTGTGTAAGTTTGTTTAGGGTTATAAAGTGTGTCAAGTTGGAAAAGGTAGTAGTCAAAAAGTGGGATTGTATACACCTTTGAAAATACCAATCAGACCTTTGGAAGATGTCAACATGGATTTTGTACTTGGTTTTCCAAAGACAGAAAGATGCTATGCTTAAAATTTTGTGGTTGTAGACAAATTTTCTAAGATGACACAATTCATTCCTTGTAAGAAGACTACATATGCAGTGCATGTAGGAGATCTATTTTTCAAGGTGATTATGACATTACATGGATTAACTAAAAGCATTTTTTCAGACCAGGATAATAGGTTTGTTGGCTATTTTTGGAGAACACTTTGGAAAAGGATGAAGGATAATTTGAAGTACAGTTCTTCTTTTCATCCACAAACTGATGGACAAACTAAGGTTGTGAACAAGAGTTTAGGGAATTTGTTGATATGTTTGGTTGGAGGCAAGATAGAAAATTGGGATTTAGTTTTGCCTCAAGAAGAGTTTGCATATAATAGTTCAGTAAATAGGAGCACAAGGAAGACACCATTTAAGATAGTTAATGGTTTTATTTCTAAGGGAGTAGAAAAATTGAGAGATATCAGTCATGATGTTAAGAAGAGTGTCGGAGGGGAGGAGATTTCAGAGGTTATGAAGTCATTGCATGAAGGAGATAGGAATCATTTGGAGAACATGAACTAAAATTACACAAAGAAATCAAATATGAAGTGAATACTTAAGGACTTTTAGATAGGAGATGAAGTTATGGTATACTTGCAAAAGGGTATATTTCCTTTTGGAACTTATAACAAGCTAAGGATGAAGAAATTTGGCCCTTGTAAGATCTTCATGATATTTGATTCAGGGAATTCATACAAAGTAGAGTTACCGGAATACATGGATATATCACCATATTTAATGTCATTGATTTGTATGAGTATCATAAATCAGATTTTAGTAGCAGTGATGAACCAGATGTTCAATAGAAGTATCCTAAGAAAAAGATGGATCACATAGACCAAATTTTGGATAGCAGAGTTGGTAGAGGTACAAGTGTAAGTAGTAAATGGAATATCTTGTCAAATGGAAGGACAGAACCATGGAAGATTATTAATAGATCTCTCAATCTGAGGTTGACCATTTTGGTTTTCCTTTGGCCCCAAAAAAGTGAGAGGCTCACTTTTAAAACAACCTTGGGTGTTTGATGCAGGAGCATCTTGGGATCTTCGAAATCTTGCATCAACCAAAAATATTTGTTTTCTTTTTTTTTTCTTGACCAGTCTTGGTATTTCTTTTTGCAATTTTTCTGTGCATATGTTTGGATGTTGCGATCCTTTCAATGTGTTTGCAGCTTCGTGTTGGACATTCTCCTGGGTTTGCACATTATTTGGTTGCTTTGCACATGAGATCTTGTATATTGTTGGCGAGGCTATCCCGTTCTTCATGTTTTTGTCTAGTATTCATGTTTTCTGATCTTGTGAAGGTTTTCCCGATCAGAAAATCTTAACGACTCATTTATTGATGATGTTACAATTTTTGTTGACCTACTTGAGGGATTGCAATTCATGTTCCACCCGTTGGATGGAGATCCTTATGATTTTGGGTCTTGACCTATTTGTGTAATACATTTTGTTCTCATTGGAAAATGTAATCTTTCTTGTCCAAAATGATGTTTGTGAAGGCCTTATATACTCTTCTAATTCATTTGCATAACATATAGAAGAGAAAAAACATACTAGTAGCTTAGCACCCATAGGATTCTGATCTATAGATCAAATGGAAGAAAGTACCTATAGAAGGTTCATGTAGTTGTTTATGATTGTAGATTGTATAAAAAGATAACCTATTGAAGGTTCTAATCAGGCCTGTATGATTGGAGTGTATCATTGTTTACAATTTTTCATATAACTAATCATATGATAATGAGGAGGTTGATCTTGCATGTCATGCCCAAAAATTCGCGCCCAAAAATGCAACAATTTTTTTTTTTAAAGGTGAAATTAAAGTCCAGAGGGTCTAAGGGGAATCATGACTAAGTGTCAGCCTCCCTTAACCCTAGTCATCTTCTAAAGTTAAAGATGCACATGGTGATGTTTAATCATATGTTTGACTACATTTAAATTTAGGATAACGCTAAAAAATTAAACAAGGTGAGGTTATAAGGATTCACATGTCATCCACTAATTTATTAATAGAGTTTAATGATGTGGGGAAAGAGAGAGAGACTCCCTATTCTCCATCTCTAGGGTCGCTCGGAAAACCTGGTATGTTAAAAGCTTAATGATTCTGAGTTAAATTAACCCCCTAGGGTAAGGCACTCCTATAATATTATTTTTATAATAGTTAGTATACTTGCCACATATATTGACCACATAAAAATAACATTAAGAGTCCCTAAGTTTTTATTTAAAACTTTAATTAGATTTCCCTCTTAAATATTTCAATTTCAATTTATTTAATTATCGTATTACTATTGATAGGTCGGATATGAATTTTGAAGCTATTCTTCTAACTTAAACGTTATAGATTAGTTAAACGGTTAAATGATTTAAAATTGCAGTTTACTGTCGAAGACTAAAATCGTTCAATAGGTCTTTAATGATTTAGATTTCTAAATCTTACTAGAAAATAATTAAACAAAAAGCCGCAATCCACCCCATAAAGTTTGCTATAAGTTATCCTACCAATAATAAAGAGAAATTAAATAAATCTCTTACATTTCCCTTTATTAAAATAAAATTATGATATTTAATTCCTCCTATTATATTATCCTTTCAACCGTAAAATCAATCTACACTAAATCCCAAAAACTTAATTTAATTATCAATTAATATTCTATAATTGAAATGTAACTTCCTTTTGATTTTAAAGTAATTACCAAAAGTTTAATAACAAATAACTTAAAAGAAGTTTCCCCCTCCTTTTAACCCTCACATTTTGAAATCCTAACCCTAATTCGAAATTAGGGTTAGGGTTCAAAATGAGGTGCCTAAATAACTTTTTTTTTTATTTCCTTCTAATCCCTTCTCTCTTCTAACCCTAGTTCTAAAGCTTTCTTTTTCTTTTCATTTTGTGAGTTGCAGGTTTGCTACAATGAAGGATCAATAATGCAAGACTGCCAATATACATATATTCATATATATGCATATACTCATGCTCAGTATATATATATATATATATATATATATATATATATA
>MU228089.1:755248-767677 GCA_018584345.1 Thuja plicata | reverse complement strand
TTAACTATTGGTATAACAAGTGGGCTACCTAAAAATGACCCCAACACACCCCTGGACACTTCACAACCCCTCTAAAAGTCCACTCTAAGAGAAATTTCGAAATTCCATTGAGATGACCACACTCCCAACTCCTAAACCTAGGTATGCTTATGGAGATTCACTAATGTACTAATCTAGGTAGGTGGACAACCATTCCCAAGTTGACATGTCATGTCCTTAAGTACAAAACACAAGTGTCAAATGACACACACAACATTTACACATCACTAGGCCATGTCATATCCACTTAGGCAAAACTCACAAGAAATAAGAATTACATTTAAAGATTATACTTCCACAATCATCCAAATACGTTTATGAATAAAATTATGAGACAACGAGGTCTTGTCTTTCATTAGACGCAACCTTGGCTCAAACTGAGTTCACATTTCTCTTTGTTTGGTTCCCCGAATAAAATACCATGGTTTCTTACATGCACACTCAATTCAAATATTAGTAGTCTGAGGAAATAAATATACATCATAAAGAAATAAGCAATATTCAGAATTTAAGGACATCATCAACATAGTAAGTTTTTTTTTACTAAAGATCACAAGATTACATAATTCTCATCTTAAGCATTTATCATAAGGAAAAATTCACATTGCGGGAAATCAAAATTCAATATCTATATGAAATAAATCCCAATCTCATCAATAACCATAACATAATCATAATGAGTTTCCAAATCAATAGTCTTAGAATAAATGTCCATAATAGAAATTATAATATAGTCCATAAGGTGCATCATAAAGCATTATGTGTCCATACATCCAAAATAATCAAATCCATGGCATAAAGCATAAAGTCCATAATGTCTATAGTGCATCAAAAGTAAAGTATCACATGCTAAATCTATCATAAGTAGAAAACTGGAAAACTACGATGGGGTTCGAGGTGAGGCCTCACATTGCATTAATTTTCCTTATTTTCTTTGGATTTTGTTGTGTGAGTATTGCTACAAGGATTGGTTGGACTTTGTGAGTTCCCATTGTCCTTGACTGCATCATATGGATTAAATGTAAATTTGATATGATGCAAATATGGAAGAGAAATTGTGCAAATATTAGTTGTGATGTGCTTTATTGATAACATCTTTCAGAGTCAATAGAGTTTGAGATATTGAATGTGTGTATTGTGTTTGTCACGATCAAGAGATCCTACTTCCTTTTAGTTCATTAATTCCATGTGTTTTCTAGAAGCTAATGAGTCCTTTTTGAATCTTGCGTAGTTATGCACTTTCCCTAGATTTTTTCTCTTCAATCAACAAGTCACTTGCATCTTTCTCTAGAATTGTGCATCTCAATGTTTTAAGTTCCTCATATCTTGCCCTAGGGTTTTGTATCATATCTTGCAAGTCCAAATAACGAGTAATGAGATTTCTTGTCTTTTGGCCTCAAAAATTGAATTCAAGTTATTCATATAGTGAGTGTGATTCTTGCTATGGTTTTTCCCACATTAGATTTCCGATGTAAAAATGTGTGTTCATGTATTTGTGTGTTTATTACATTATCTTTCATTGATGGTTAGTCGGATAAATATAATGGATAAGTGTTTATGATAGGAAAAGTTTAAAGTTTTTTCAAGACTAATTCACCCTCCCCCTCTCAGTCTTGTGGTGTGCTCAAAATTTGTATTAGAGTTCAGTTCCTCTTGGAGAAGCTAACATATTTGAGGAAGATCCAAGATGGTCTATGATAATGGTCACAAAGTACCAAAGTTCAATGGATCAAATTATACCTTTTGGAAGGCACAGATGGAATCATATTTCAACTCTATGCCATTTATAATTTGGGATATTATTAAGCAATGATACAATCCTCCACATATAAATCCATGTACTCTATATGATATCAAGTTGCATGAGAATAATGCAAAGATAAAAATGCTATCACCAGTGTCCTGAGTGATTCAGATTGTTGAAGGTCATGTCCTACAAAACTTCAAAACAAGCCTAGGAAAAATGAGTACTATCTATGAAGGAGACAAGAAGATCAAGAAAGTCAAGATCTATAATCTAAAGAATAGATTTAAAACTTTACAAATGTCTAAAGATGAAAACAATGAGAGTTACCTACATTGAGTGAATGAATTTGTAAGTAGAATCAAATATATTATTAGAACCACAAAAGATAATGAAGTTGTGAGTAAATTGATGAGAACCGTGCCTAAAGCCTATAAACCTAAGTTGTATGCTATTGAGGAGAGTCGTGACATGGACATATATACATTGGATTATTTCTATGGTTCAACCTCTACTTTTGAGATTTCAAAATTGGAAGATAGCCAACATGCCAAGAAGGATATCACATTCAAAGATACAAAGAGGATTGAATATGTACTTTAGAGAAGAAATTATCTAGATTATGAATAAGAAAACTTTGTAAGATGACTGAAGAAATGATTGCAAAATTATAATGATAAGTTTATCTTCAATTTTTTTGATTGTGGAAGAATAGTGTAAGATTTGGCTATGAAGGTAGTCATCCAAGATCTAGAATCCAAATTGAAAGCACAAAAACAAGAGAGAATAAATATGACAAGAATAAATTGTATTCTCACCAAGAATGCAATAGAATCAATGATAGTACATAGGAGGCCCCTTTCTTAAGTAGACCAAGGTGCAAATACAATAAGGTTATGAAAAGTTTTATAATCTTATTACATGATAACCAAGAGACAACATATCACCCACATAAGGTGGAGTCACATGTACACTAAGGGTGGATCATCCTCCAAAGTGTAATAATGTATGTGAAACACATCCACTAAAGGTGGAAGGCAATAAAATGATAAGTGCACTAAAAAAAAATTCAATGCATAAAGTGGAATGTGATAACATGATAACACCACCTAAAGTGAAAATGCTCCAAAAAGATCCTATGTGTTCCTTAAGTAAACTTAAGTAATATGTATTTCTATATCCTAGGAGAATTATATGCTAGGTACAACAATTAACCACACCAACACCCCCCTTAAGTGTATTTTATGAAGAATGTATACACAAAATGCAAGATGGGTCATGGATAATGGCCATGTAAGGTACCCATATACAAATACAATGCAATATATCACAAATGAATAAAAGGAGAAAACCCAATAGGAAAAAACTCCCCAAAAGAGAGATGAAAATACAAAAGAATGAGCTCAAAGAAAAATGAGAAGGAAAAAACTTCATATGAGGAAAAATAGACCCCCTATTGGAATGAGGGAACACTGAGAGGGGGGGGGGGGGGGAATCNACACTGAGAGGGGGGGGGGGGGTGAATCAGTGTTCTACAAATTTAACTTTAATATTCTGATCCATAAACTGCTTATCACATAGAATAAAAATTAATATGAAAGAACATAAAGAAAAGAACCATAACACCATAACACGATGATTTTTGCATGGAAACCCTGTTAGGGGAAAAACCACAATGGGCTTGAGTCCCACAAGATAGTACTATGCAGAAATATTGTCTTACAATGAAAGGGGAATGAACTACATTCAGGTTCACTTCCAAGAGCTCATTGCACAAATACAAAAGGGATACAACCATATGGAAGTATTATTGCCTTATAAGATCACTACAATGATCATAATAAGTTTTGAACTGATGAAATAACACCTACTAATGCCCAGTTATAGTTTCACATAAGCATATAACTCAAGATCTAATGTACTTTATCTCTGACTTCTCTATCTCACTATTCTTCACCGATTAGAAGCTCAGATCTCCATTCCATGCATAATATCCTTCACATAACTAAATTCTCACACTTTTGTCTATGTATATTTTTATAACCAAAAACAAATGATATTATAGGTCCACAATCAAAGAAATTGATCACAGCATGTCATCTCAAACACTTCTACAAAAAAGTGTACTGTGTTTGACCATGTTGGCCAAATACAAAAAGAAATAATGATTTGGAACAAATAAAAAAAGCACATGCATCTATTAATTTTGGCTCCAAAACCTAAAATAAAAAGTAATTGACAAAACCATTTTACCAAGTCTACAAAAAAAATTTACTACACAAGTCAACTACTATGACTGGTAAACACAATTACAGATACACTAAGCTTGCAAGCTTCCACACCAAGAAGCACAAGACCTCCAAATTCTGGAATATTCATGTCCATACATCCACAATGCTTTCCTTATATCCACAAAAAATATATGATCCTAGAAGATTTAACCAAACTAAATACAAAATACTGGTAAACACCTTGTTCCTCATTACCAGTCTTAAACAAATCTTCATTCTAAGCTTCAGTAAGATCTCCTACTATAATGTGGATGGGTAAATTGAGTTTAGTTGTCATCAATGACAACACCAAAGCATCTATATGGTGTCTCTTGCCAAAAATATCCCCCTTTGGCATTGATGGGAACACTTAGTAAAAAATGACTAAGTGATAAAACCTTATGCAATAACTCCAAAACTTTAAAAAGATTCAAGACTCCCTCCTGGGCCACTTCTATGTATGTTTCTTCACATTTTTCACTCCCTTATTATCCCCCTTTAAAATTAATGGAAAATTTAGGGATTCACATGCCAAAAATCCATACAAAACATATGAACACACCCACATATGTAGACACCAAAACTACTAAATTGCATCATCTTGAAAATATCTGTATAGATGGTCTTTAACAGTTGTAGATTGTTGTTCCATCTTTGTTTAAGACCGCTTAAAACTGACATGTAACCATTGAATAGATAAGCTTTTGTTTCATCCATTTGTAAGTGATCTAGAGAAGATGTGGCTAATGCATCTTGTGATTCATTTACAACACTGAACATGGTCTAGAGTTTGGGAGCAATCAAACCCCTGAGTTCTCCCACACATTCAATTATTCTTTCCCTTTCTTGCACTAAACCCTTGATTTTTTCAAGTTAGGATATTACCCGACCTTCTAGTTCTGAAGTAGAAGCTATCAAGGGATCAAATGATTGAGTAATGACCTTCAATTGTTGCTCAAGTTCCTTGATTTACTTCTAAATGCCTCCAACAAACTTAGAAAAATATAGATATGATTTTACAAATGTTTCCAACTTCAGCTAGAGAATCTTAAATACCCTTAATGTTGGTGTCCAATACTACTCTATCATATGATATCATTCCTTTTAACTGATTAAATCTTTATTATTGAATTCTTTTTGAACCCTAACATTAACAAATTTCTTGAATGACTCAAAATGAGTGTTTAGTGCATTGATCAAGCTCTAAAAATGTTTGGAGGGACTGTCTATTGTACCCTTAATAGATGTAGGCATTAAATTCTCTAATATATTAGACGTTAGACCCAATAATTTACTATCTTCCACATGGTTTTTCAAAATTTCTTCCCTAGCCTGGGCTTCATAAAATTGTGCAAGCTTGAGCTTCTGAAGGGGTGAGAGAAAAAAAAAGTCAATTGGCCCTTGTAGTAGTTTTGAATCAAGTTCCAAACTACCTTTCTCCATAAATTAGTTCACTATCTTAGTAGTGTCTCTTGCCTTTAGTTTTTCTTTCTTATTCTTCTCAACAATTGTCTTACATTCATCTACTTCTTTAAGACCTTATAAGGTTAAATTAATCTAGTCTAGAGGATGAGTATCCTCCACCTATTATGGTTTCTCTGGCTCCACTTCCTTCTTAGTTACCTTCTTTTGTTCTATCCTAATTTCTTGAGCATCCAAAATATTAACTTCTTGTTCCACTTTTAGAACACTAGAAACATTGGTTGCATGACGACCAAGTTCAGGAACTAAAGAACTGCCACCTTGAGTCTTAGAGATAACTTCATATCAGTTCCTCTCAAGGAATATTATCATAATCTTCTATGTCTCCTCAATGACCTCCTTTTTTTTACCCATAATAAGCTTATTTATTCCAAGTTTTCTTTTGAACTCCTTTCCAAATTCCTTAAGAATATATTTTATTACTTCCACAACTATTACTGGGCATATATCAACTAATAATTTTTCTCTCAATCTTCTATCCTCATCCAGAGAAAAATATTTTCTAGCATCCAAAATATTGTACAGGCTCTTGGGTAATTCTGATGCTACTTTAATAAGTGCCCTTTTATATCTGTACAAATATATTACCACAACCTCTTCAAGGAATATCTTCCCTTGATCATCAAGTTTTTCAAAGGATTTTGACAATGGATTTACATTCCCATGAGTTGTAATGCTCTTTTATACATCCTTTACTGACATACCATGTTCATTAGATTCAAGTCTAGTCATCTTACTTACTTTCTCTTTTTCACCAAATGGATTAGACATGGAGATTTGTGAAGCTTTGGATTTATTCTTCTTTAAATACTTCATGACATCATCTAATTTAGTTGCCTCATCATCCTCAATGATGACTTCCTCTTCATTCTTTTCTTCTGACTTTTTCATTTTCCCTCTTTCATGGATGATTGTAATTGAGTCTTCATTGGTGGAAAACTTCTAGTTTGCCTAGGTTTAGTAGGAGAGGGTTCTGGAATAGCTGTAACAATCTTTGCAGGATTCTCAACAATATCTTGCTAAGACCTCCTTCTTTCTTTGCTTACCTTTTCAACTCGAATGCCCATATATTCGGCAAGACCTTCCACTTTCTTCCTCACCTTTCTCTTTATCTTTGGTTTCTTCATCTCCTTATGTACCTTAAGATCCTTTTATACATATGTTATGGATCTATCCTTAGTGGGATCAATGAGATTTCTCAATAAACATTGAGCAAATACATCTAGAATTTTATCCTCTACCTCATATCCCGTTGGCATTATCCATAATGTTCTTGGTTCACATACTTCCATCAAGTATTGGTCTATATCAACCATGAAACAAATAGTATCCTAATATTTTTCAACTATGGTTGAGGAATGCTATCCCTATGTTGAATCATTCCCTAAAATATCTTAAAATATCCCCATAATGCACATATCCTCATTTTACTATCCATGCCATACCACATTTCCATAATTTGCACTACCACTGGTCTATCACTAAACTTATCAATAGGTTCAATACTAGGAAATTTATTCATAAAGTAAAAGATGTAGAAGATTAAGGTATCATATTTAAATGAATTCTTCTTGTCTCTCTTGATCTTTGTTGGGTTATCAATCAACTGACCCCTTAATAATTCATACAAGTCATATTATTTGTCCTTCTTCAACATTTGATAAGCTCTATAGACTGGAGTACCGGATACTGAATTCTCTCGGCTAAAGTGACATACCTTGTATCCTATCACCATTGATGCAAGTATTACATTATATTCAATTATATAGTTGATAATAATTTCTTTTTTAGGAAACCTAGAACTGGTTGCATCTGTAACCATTTAGTTCTTTATTGATTTCAGTGCAAGAATTAGACAGGATGCATACAATCCTATTACTGCCTGTATGACTTCTTTGGTGATCTTGGATGGTCTTTTGAGCCACATAAATCCATCATGTACCCTTATTAGTATGTATCTGATACATTTATCATGTTCAAACAAAGGAAACCTAGCAAACTATTCAAAGTTCTTTTCTTCAAGATCTTTGAACTCTGGCTTCAACTTGTTATCCTTTCCCTCAAGCTTTTTAGTGTTAAAATATAGCATCTAGGTGGTGCCAAGGTCCTCCATATTTGCATGAATATATTCCCTAACATCTTCGACATGTATAACCCCATACAACACATTAAAAATGCACCCAATGGATCTACTTCCACTGACTTGAAAGGATACTTTTTGAATTGTGATCGAGGCCCCTCAATGATATCCATAATTATAGAAGTACTTATCTTGAAATATTTAAATTTTAAGACGTGTATAGATAAATACCTCTTTACCAAACTAGGGTTTGCATAAAAATTGGCTCGAACAATTGCTTTTTCGCTTTGATCACACTAGAAATTGCTTGTAGAGCTATTCTTCTTCTTGTTTCCTCAAATCAAAAATGAAAAATGAATGTCACAAATCACTTTTTTTTCTTCTCACACCTAACTTTTAGGTGACATAAATGCCTCAAACCCTAATTTGATCAGAGTACCTAGTCCACTAGCTATTTCACAAAGATCTATTATGGATCTAAAAAACCTAACACACACTTCTGGAAATAACTTCAAAACTTCTATACCAACTTAATACAACATCTCTATTCCTGATAGATTCAAGCATCAACACCTACAACGGGTTTCATAATATTTCCTTGTAAGCTCTCCCTAGGACATGTTGGTTGTATTTCCAGTTCTAATGTTTACCCTAAATATTTTTTTATGTTCTCATGACTGAGAGTTGCCCAAATACTGAAATCATGTTTGAAATTGTGAAATCCTTTAGAAAGTTCCATGTTTTTAGGTCAAAATCCAGTGGAGTAGTAAAAAACCTATGTTTTAAGTCTTATTGTGTGCGAAAATGTCAAAAACCCTAGAAATGTTAATCAAGTTTATATTTTTGAGTTACCTTTTTGGAAGCTTAAGCCATGAAATAAGTCATGTGCCTTTTAAGATTAGTCGCTTAGTCTCTTAATACTCAACGAATATTCCATTTTATTTTGAGACTTAGCAATTCACCTTAATCGGCTTGTCTCTGAGAGAAAGGCATATTCCTTTAAAAGTCACGACACTTAGCGATTTCTCTTAATCGCAAAGTCTCCAAGTAATATTTACCCTTTAAATATTTAATGGCAACATGGAGATAAAGGCTGGGGTTGCAGTGTCACAGAGCAGATCATGGGTTAAGACAAAGTGTCTGGCGACTTGGATTTTCCATAGTCGCGCAGTCTCCAGAACAGATCAGGATAAGTGATGAATCAAAAAATAGGATGTCACCGGATCTTGGAAAGAAACTAAGGTTAAGAGATTTATTTAGCGATAAGGAGACAATGCACAGTCGCGTGGTCGCCAAATAAGAAAAATGACAGTTAAGGCATGAAAAGGGTAAAGGTGGTTGCTGACATGGCCTTGCCGAAATCATCTGCCAATAAGAATGCAAAGAATTAATGACTAAGTGGGAAAATTAGCTGAAGTATCTAAAATAGAGCTAATCATATCAAAAGTGATTTTGTTCAAATTTTATGAGGGTTTTTACTGTGAATGCACTCATTTGAACTTGATTTCCTATCACACTCAGAGCCTATGGCTATGATTTGGATTAATGACACAGTATGCAAACTTAAAGGAGGAAGTGACTGATTTTTCAATTATGAGCTTTGTACTTTATGAATTGTTTCCATAGAAGGAGTATATTACATTCATTTGTAGTTACTTTGCATTCAGAATTCCAGGGTGGAAAATTTGCTAAGTTTTCTGTGTTTAAGAGAAGAAGTGTTGATTTAAAGAAGTGAACTTAGTGAAGTTTTTATTGAATTTAAGGTGATTGTTCCATGAATTCAGTGCTGTTGAATTATCTTTTGTGTGTTCTAGAAAAGAATAGGTTTTCTAAGAATAGATTTGTCTAAATATTGGTAAGAAAGGGTGTAGAGAAGCATAGAATTGAACAAAATGAGCAAAGCAGTCAGTGTAGCCTCCACCAGTGGGAGAAATGATGATGTTGATAAAGATGCCAAAGGAAATAGAAACTTTTTTGATGAGTTCCTGAAGTTGCTGCCTGGTTCCACTCAAAACAAGAAGGTGAATGCAGATATTCTATCAGATGAGTATGCAAACATAAGGGATGCAAAAAATCCAGGGTCCATAGGTTTTTCTCTTTTCAATTATTTTTATAAAAAAATTGATAAGGCCATGCCTGTTTCAAACCCTTGGACTTGTGGATTGGCTAGGTTGTTAGTCCCTGACGTCTTTGTAGATGTAGACTTATTTCTAGGACTAGCACACCACTATGACCCATTAACCAAAACAATTAAGAAGAATGCCGACACTCTCTTGTTTGCCTTGAACATAAATTCTTTCATGGAAGCTTTTGGCTTATACAACACAATGTCTGCAGAGATAGACCTCACTAGACAGGAGGAAAGGTATAGGTTATAGTCTGGAGTGGTTAGGCTTCAAATAAAAAGGCACATCCTTAGTGAGGTTAGAGACCATATTACCCCTATACCAAGAACTGCACCCTATTGTTACAAGGATTTAAATTTCTATATGAAATACGTTGCATATGCCCTACACAGAGTGTTGGGCAAGGATGAAGGAGCTGCAAGAATTGGTGCTGGTATTCTTATGATGGTCTTAGACTTGCAAGATGTACATTCCAGCACTAGCTATGACTACATTCAGTATATCATCAACAAGATGCATGAGGGATTTGTTGCCATTCAAAAGAAGGAGAAGGATCCTAAATTCCTGCACTATTCAATTTTGATGCATCTATTGTTGCATTTCAACTATAATATCATGGTCTTGACAAATTTGAACCCTCAGTGGTTATATTACAATTAGCCTAACCCTATCCAATTTTGGATTATAATTTGGAACTTCACTGCCAAAGGCTGTGACTTCTGTGGATTTGAGAATTGGGTAGTTTACCCATTAATTTAAAGTCTAGGTGTGAATAAGACCAGGCTCCTAGTAAAAGTGTTACAATTGTTAAGACCCTGTGAGTATGTAGACAAATGGGAGGGAGACCATAACTAGGGTGATTTCTATTTAGAGAATAATTTTACAATCATTAGAGTCTATGGATGTTCTCATCCTCCTCATATCTTACCATATCATGTACCAACCAGAATTGCTGCAATGGAATTCATATGGCAGCTTATATTAACTAATAAGGAACACCTTGCACCTCATAGGAAGGGGAAATTTACCCCTAGATAGTTCAAAATATATCAATTTACAATTTTCAAGAAGGCCCTTGACTTAGTGACCAACTGGCTGAATGATTACAAGATGGGTGTTGCCCTATACAGGTATATTGATATAGAAGGTTTTATTACAGGACCTAAGAAAATCCTTACTCCTACCATTCCTAAAATTTATCTGCATGGTGAATGTGTGGAGAAAGATGCTACAAGAAATATCATGGATGAAGGAGAAGTAAAGCTGGGAAGAGATAAAACCCAGAAACTATTGGGTTTGGAAAAACAAGTGAAGAGAAGAGAAGTGGCATTTGGGGGTTTCTTCCCTAATTTGCCTTATTTTGATAGAATCGAGGCTATGCTGGACAATCATCACACCTTGTGTGAACAATTGCAGAATCACTTGGATAACAAAGGAAAAGGGAAAGAAGAGCATGAACACTCCAATTTAGAGTATGAGGAGGATAGTGATGGAGGACACTCAATCCAGGCCCACCTCCAATGGATCAGCCCCCACAAGGTAGTGAACAAGAAATAACAGTAGGTGAAATGATCACCATTGATTTGACCAAGGAAATAGAGGGGGAGAGCACAAATGAGCCTGCCCTAAAGAAGAAGAGTGATTTTGGTTATTTTTTTCATGCTCAAACTTATGAGAGAAGAGAAAGGAAAAAGGATAGAAATAGTGCCCTTATTCCTGGTAAAAGGACCTATGATCATAATTTGAGGAAAGAAATAAGAAAAGGGAAGAAACTACAGCAAGAAGTGGAAGAGGACATAGAGTTGCCTCTGAGAACATGTATAGATGAGAGATTGATTTATCAGCAAGAGTTTTTAAAAGATGACAATTTTATAAAAATTAATGAATTTAAAGATTTCCTCAGATGTCTCAAGAAGAAAGAGGTCAAAAAGCAATTGAAATTAGCTGGTGAGGAATTAGTGAAAAATGAGGCCCTTTTAGCTCTACAAACATATGATCCTAAAATCAAGGATATTACTCCTGAAGAAGCCAAGAAATTAGTCTTGGATAGTGGAATGTTGCTTACTGAAGGCTGGGATCTAGCCTCAACATTTATAATAGACCAATTAAGAAAGAAACTGGACTTAAAGTTGACAACTGAGATCCAGATTGGTGATATGATCAAAGGATTCAGATATAGTCCAAATTCCCAAGCTTTTGCCATGTGGAGTTTATGTCCTAGGGACCAGAAGCCTCAATTGTTAAATATTCAAGAGAATATGGTGGGGAACCAAATGGTATGGACAGTTCAAAACACAGGTGATCTGGACATTTCCCAAATAATGACACACTGGGCACATTTGAATGAAGATAAGACAAAGCAATTATTTGAGAAATGTGGTATTTTGATAGAGGAGGCTACTGCTCTGGCTAAGGACAAAGAATTATGCCAGATCAAGATTCATGAAAAAGATAGGGTAATTGCTAAACTGACCAAACAATTGCTAGAAAATCTAAAAGTTGTATATGTACCTTCAGAGCAGCCTCCACATACAGTGTAATACCTACCCCCTTTGTCTATCTGTCTGTGTCAGTTTCTGATATCTTTTAGACCATAGTATGTATGTGTTGGCTTTTCAGGTGATTTTAAGGATAATCATGCTTTAATTTTTATTATGCTATTGATCCATGATTAGTTGTATTATATAA
>MU228089.1:724842-741564 GCA_018584345.1 Thuja plicata | reverse complement strand
TGAATAGACCTTCTTGGTCTTAGGGGGAGCTATTCTAGCTCAGAACCCCTACGCGGCTGGTATACTCACCTCTGAGTATGCACCTATGAAATTATGTTTATGATCATAGTTGGATGAAGTATGCATATACACATTATCTATAATGCATTATGAATGAAGTTTGAGATTCACTGTGAAAATTGTGTACGGTTGCAAACATTAAATGCAGTAACTTTTATAAAGGAATGCAAGTCTTCAATCATCTTCACATTTGCATTTGAGATTACAGAATTTGGAGAGCACTGGAGCAATGAGTATCAAAGCATGAAAGCATAATAGATTTGGTGGTTAAGAAGCATGGTTGAGAAGTTAAAATAGAACCCTAGCCGTTGAACCATTTCGGATTTTTGTGAAACCCTATTTAAAGAAATCATCAAGTAAGTATGGCAAATCCAATTGTATTTGATGTTACAGAGAAGAAGAGATTTCTATTTAAGAAGCATCCATTCAAATCCATACTGGATGATGTGGAAGGAGCTTTCTCCAAAACCCCGTTAGGTGTTGTTCATGTAGAAGACATTCGCGTGTACATTTATTGTAAGAAGGAAATAGTAGGAGATATCAACATAGCCACTCATATGGGATCTATGATGAAACCTGACTACACATTCAAGGATGAGTTCGCGCACTTGATTGATAACCCTATCTTCAAATACTCTAATGTGCATGAGTTTGATGAGCTAGAATGGGTGAAGATTTTACTAAGAAAAATACATGATGACCTTTACTGGATTAGTGAGGTTCCTATTTGCATCACTAAAGACCTAATCCATGAATTAACTGGACTTCCTAAAATTGGACCAGTTCTTCCTACTAGGAAGGATGTCAAGAAATAGGTTGAACAAGTTTGCTTATCTAGAAGTGACAAGCGTGGGATGACAGTTGATCCTATCAAGGAAGAAGACATAAAGCTTCTAACAATGATCCTTGGTTACAAGTTTTAGCATGCAAGTAGATTAAACAATGTGTCAGCAACCACAATTCTAGCAGCTATCAAAATGGTGAAGGATAACACTCAGTTCAATCTATGTGAGATATTGCATGGTCAATTAATGGACAATATTCGAGTTATCAAGCATGACAAGAACAAAACATTCAGGTTTGGGTCTCTGATCATCTATCTATACTTCCATATTGTTGGTAAAGTTACAAACCTTTACCTAGACAGGAGCAAACCCACAATGTCTCAGATTTCTGTTAAAGCCACTTTAGAGAGAAGTGTGAGGGATGCCATGGATATGGATATCAAGACATTTAGGATCAAGATGCTGAAAAGGTTCAAATTATTTGAGAAGAAAGTTGAAAAATATAAGGCTACCATATGTTTCATGGTAGAAATAGATTGCACCTACATGGAGGCAGTTGAACCTAGAACCAAATGGATTCATCCTCTTGGTTATGAAGTGGAGGAACATGTGTTAGAAGGATATGCACAATTTCTATTGTCTGCACCCAAAGATCCTAATGAGCCAAGGTGGGGCACTTACAGAGAGAAGACTAATGCAGTTGATTCTGTATTATATAGTGCTAATAACAAAAGGAAGGCATCTAAAATTACATCTAGTATTCTAAAAATTAATGGGGTCACACAAGAAGATTTAGACAAAGCTAGAGAAGCCAAGATTGCAAAAGAACTTGAGAAAGTTCATGCACAAGTAAAAATTGAGAAGACTGACAACATTCAGAAGAAGAAGAAGAAAAAGAATGAGGAGAGCACCTCTGCACCCTCTACCACCATTGACCTAGAATTATCTCCACATTCTATACCAAGAAAGAATTCTATAGGAAGGAAGCAAGCGCCCACAAATAACCCATCCTCAAGGAACACTCGGAGCAAAGCAAGGAATACTCAAGCTCCTCCTGAGGTAGGTTTCAGACCTAGTCTAAATGTCTTAAGGAACAAGATTGTGAATGAAGGCATACTAGATACAATTGCTAAAGTGTATGACAAGTATCAAGAGATTGATAAAACAAAGACACACTCTATGATCATATCTCATATGATTAATTTTAAGAAGTCAGTTCTTGAACTCAAGACAGTGATACGTGATAAGTTATGGAACTTACTGGAGATCATGAAAAGACATGCGATTGAGGAAGACATGAGGATAAGAGAAGAAACATTGGATAATCTTCTCCCTATATTCTCACATGATGAGAAGGAAATTATATTAGATTTGGTGAAGCCTCATCTCAAAACCAAGACAAGGACTCTACAGATTATGAACAAAGAGTATGAGCAGATAGGAAAAGAAACTGAAAAAGCATTTGTACAAGTGTTTATGGATAGACACGTGTATCCATCAATGATGCTTACTACTAAGGTAACTCCAGCTCCTCCCAAATAGGTTATAGAACTAGTGATTCAAGCATCTCCTATAGTAGGTCCACAAGTTTCAGCGCCCTCAGTGAAAACAACTTCTGATACAACAAAAGAGTTAGAAGATACTATAGTGGTTGATAATATCAAGATATCCATGACAACATCTGACAAAGACATGGACAAAGTTGACAAAGCATTTGTAAGCACTGAAGAGATGTGCACAGATGATACATCTGTACAACAAGATGAAGTTCCCTCCAAAGACCCAATTGACTTTAATGAAGAGAAAGATACTTAAGATAATGTGACACCAGTCAAAGAGATACCAGTAAAGAGTGAATGCATGCATACCAGTCAGAATACTATATTCTCACCATCCACTCAACCATCTACTTCATTGTTGTCAAGGTTAACTCCTGCTTCAGTAAGTCTGGATGCATGGGGAGAAGAAGACCTGATCAAGATCACCGTTCTTGCTATGAAAAAAGAAAAAGAGAAATAAGTGATGAGGAACCCTCACTTTTTGGAATTAGTAAACATGTTGAATGAATTAGTACCTAAAGAAAAGAAAGTAGCCAAAGTTCAATCAGTTGAAGATGTGGATAGCATTCTAACAAACTTCAAATCACATTTTACAAGCCTAGTAGACTCAGCTACTAGAATTGCAGAAGATGAATACAAAAAGGAGAGACTGAATGAATTGGTAAAGAACTTTACCTTAGACCTAAAATCTTTAAAGATTGGGCAGTCCATACTAAAAGAATTGGCAGTTAAGGGAAAGAAAGTCATAGCAAACAACATGGACAGAGTGAAGTTCACCTCTGAACATATCAAGAAGATAGAAGAGGCAGAGATCATGGTGGATACTATCAAAAAATTAGTTGAGACATCTACCCAAGACATGGACATATGTAATAATGTCTATCAAGGTCAGTTAGACAAAATTAAAAAGGCTAAGTCAGAGATCAGCAAGATAAGAGTCAGACAAACTCAGTTGAGAAATGCACTTGCGCCATCTCTAGCAGTCCTAAATGAGAACATCAAACAGATTGATGCTACCATTGTGACATATGATCAAGGTCCTTGCATGGATCTGACAAAAATGGAGAAGCTAACATATGAATTATGTGCGCATCTATAGACAGTTGATGCAATGAAAGTATTCTAGCAGAAAGAGATCCAATCCCTTCAGATTGTGTACCCTGAAGTCTACATGGAGTAAGTATCTTGGAACTTACAAGTTTTTGTACACCTTTGTCATTAATGTCAAAGGGGGAGTAATATAGAATGTGTATATATGGAGAATAGTATATGTATATATGTAAAATATGTTATGATATACAGTTACTTTTTTTTGTTAAGTCATTTTGGGAAACTTGGCCACATTCCTTTGTTGCCATAAATGACAGAGGGAGAGATTCTTGGAAAGTTGACTCCTAGAGGACATATGACTATTTTTGTGTTGTCATCATGGAAACAAAGTCATATTAAGTTTCTGTCAAAGATAACTTAGAAGATAAAATAACTAAGTATGGAAACAGGGCAGAAAGAGATATACATCGATCAACACATCAATGCACATGTGAGAGATCAAATCAGAGTATGTGCATTCAGATATATGTTATATGTGATGTCTACATATTAATTCTAGACACGCATGGTATGGCATGATAGTACAAAGAAGTTATAGACAAATCAGTACACCAGCAGTCCAGAAGACAAAGCATGGAAGCCGACTAGTGTTTTGATCAGCGTGAATTTTTTTGTTGTGTAACGGCCAAGCACCTTTGATTATATGTTTGTAATGATGTAATTAGTATTTTTGTAAGCACGCTTAAGCCGAATTTCTCAGAAGAATTGTGTATTATGTTTTACGGCCGACCATAAGTCTTATTTTGGGTCGCGTCTATTCAGGTATGAACATATAAGTATGTAATGTAAAGTTATGTTACAAGTTTTGATTAATATGCAAGAGAAAGATATAGAAGAGCAGTATGATGAAGTCAATATGAGATAAAGCTCTTTAAGAGAGTAAGAGAATTCATGCATACATGGAACTGATCAGACAATAGTTTCATCATAGTATTTCACTTTTGATATAGTGTCTATCAACTATCAGAAGGTTTTAGCCTTCATCTTATTGGGAAGTGAGCCTAGGAAGTGAGCCATATACCTTTAACAGGGTTTTGTAAAAGACTCCTAATAGGGTCAGGCCTTTAACCAGTTCATTGTACTTGCATTGTAAAGACTGCTTCTAATAGGGCAAAGGAACTTTAATAGGTTCATTATACTAGTACAATATTTGTGGGTACTAATTCCCACCGGGGTTTTCCTCTGATCAAGGTTTCCTCGTAATCATATCATGTGTTATGAGTTCTTATGTTAAGCTTCATTGAATGTATGTTTGATTTATGTTTAAGTTGTTGAAAAGTAATAAATAGACAAACACTGATTCACCCCCCCCTCTCAGTGTTTCTAACATCTTACTTGTTTATTTCTGTGGATTTATATCTTTTGACTTTGTAGCCCAAGGATAGACACTGGTCTAGAGCCTGGTCAAGTGATCCATCATCATCCAAATATTCAAAATCAATCACATTTACACAAAGAGAATATATTTAAAATCAATTGTATTCATAGAGTTTACAATTTGAGTTTGTTGACTTCTTAGAGAGAAAGTCAAGTAGGTTATTCCTCCTAAATTCATAAGAATTATAAAAGGAAAAAGGATGAAGTTTCTTATTATGTTGTTGTCTGTCATCATCAAGATAATGATTTGGATTGTTAAAATTTTCCTTAGAGTAATCATAATTATCTGCATTGTTATCTATTTATCCATATAAGAATAGAGCATTCAGCACATAAGTAAAAATCCACTCTAAAGCTACTGTCAAAACAGTAATCAATCAGAGGTAAAACTTGCTTGAGTTAGTGGATCTCAAAAAATAAGGAGGTGATAATAGGTATCCCTGGTGTTATCAAGATACCTCATTAACTAGTGTTTTCTCTTGCTTGAGTCAGAGTTTCAAGGCATTGGGAGTCATAGAGTTAGTCAAGTATTCAAGCATTTTTATAAGCCCTGCAAGAAAAAACCCTAACAAATTGGTGACTGTATTGGGGACTTAGAGAGTGTAAACGTTTGTTAGTAGTTTTTTGAATTTCTAAGGTGTTAAAAGGAAAATATAATACCAGTTATAGTTGTTCCAGTCATTTTTATAAGTATTCATTTATCCCTAACTGTTGTTAGGTGGTGAATCTAAAGCTAAATCTCTGAGATCAGTGAAAAGTTAAGAAATTATCTTTCACAATGAATACTAAATAAAAAGCAAGAAGGAATCCTAAAGTTCCATTAGATGGTAGATTTGCTTCAACTTCAAAAATGGAAATGTATTGGAGAAAGAAAAGAAACCAAGACAATATAGATGAGACTCCTCCGAGAGGAAGAGAAAGTAATAAATGGAGAGAGGTAGGTAGCAATTAGTGCATTCATGATGGAAATACTTCAGAATATGAAGAAGCTACAGAGAAAGTATTAGAAACATCTATAGCTACTTATACTTCTAGTGAGAGGGAAGGAACAGATACATTTAGTTTAGAATTTGAGGAAGTTCCCTCTGATGAGCTTGCTGAAGAAGAGACACTCATCATGAAACATCTTGCCCTTATTCAACATATGAAAAGGGAAAAAGAGCTTAGAAAAAAGAAAAAAACATGAAAATAAAGATGTTAACAAAATCAAACAAAGATCTTTGAGATATCAAACTAAAAGAAATAAAGAGAGGTCTCAAAAGGACCAAGAAATACCACCTACTCATAAAGCTTCTAGTTCATAGAAGGATGATACAAGAGGTAAGCAAACAATGACTGAAAAAACAAGTGAAGAACCTAAAGTTCACAATGTCTTAATAGAGCAAATGTCTAAGTTGGATATTGATCTTGAGAAATTAAGAATTGAAAAGGAGACCATGGAGAAAATGTTAGAAATGACACAAATGGAAGCTGCAATGATTGAAATGAAGAAGAAAATAGATTTTTTGCAATCTTCTAAGTATTCTCATGCTGGAATAGAGAATACAACAAATTCTAAAGAAAAAGCCACTACTTTTAAGGACAATGATAATTTTCAAAGAAAGCCATTACATACTGAAAGGTACAAGCAATTTAACTTCATTGGTATCCCTGGATACCCCAATACATTTCCAAAAGATGTGGGTGATATAGGAGAAAAGCTCCCAAAATTTGCAGGTAATAATGTTATTTCTTGTGAAACACATTCAAGAAAATTCATTGATTTTGTTGATGATTTAAATATCACTCATGAGGACATGTTAATGAAGCTTTTTGTTTAGTCTTTAGTAGAGGATGCTAGAGAATGGTTTAGGAGCCTTTCTAATAGATTTTTTGCTTCTATGGATGAGTTGATTGAATCATTTAAAGATCAGTATGGTGACAAGACAAACAAGGGATTCTTGCTAAATGAATTCAATAACATCAAAAAGAATTACAATGAAGAGGTCACAGAGTTTAATACCAGATTTCAAAGAGCAATGCACAAATTGTTTTAGAAAATAAGGCTAGATGAAGAGTTATGTCTAGTGACTTATTTAAATGCCTTTGATTCTAAAATGGGGTATGCTCTTAGGGATAAAAACCCTAGGACTCTTACTGATGCTTATAAAATAGTAGTAAATATTGAAATGAACAAAAGGGTGTCTGGTAAATTAAACAGAAGAGATGATTCAAGGTTTAGCAGGAGTAACCAAAAATAACCAAAATATAAAGAATATCGGACTCCTCAGAACAATACGAATTCTTATAATAACAATTATAATCCAAAAAATAGAATGAAAAACCATCCTTATGGAACTCAGTTCAAGGATGGAAAGCCTATTGTTCCACTCAAAAAAGAAAAACTAGATAATAGAACTCTAGATCCTCTACATAAAAATGTTGTCCACTTATGTAATGATGATTTCTGGTGTGAGGCTTGTGATGCCCCACACAACCTTGATTTTTGTATTGTTTCCTTCAATTTGAAAACAAATGAAGAACAATGAAATGATGAAGGTGAACAATGTGATCACAACATGACAAATACTTATTCATGTCATGATATAGATTCAGAAAGAGAAATTGAAAATCATGATACTTATAGTTCACAAAGAAGGGTAGAAAGTCATCATCAATAGATTTTATTAGATAGTGAAGTAGAGGAAACTAATGACCATATAAGATTTTATGCTCAAAATAATCAGGATCTTCCACTTATTAGAAAAGCTTCAGATGAAGAGAAAGCTAGGATCACTGCAAATTTAGTGAACAAGGCTAGAAGCAACTACCATTTGAGAAACAGAGTAGTAGGTGGTACTGGTAGTCAGCCATCTGGTGTCTTTATAAAAGAAAACAATATAGACACAAAATATGTACAGAAGAAAGAAGGACCTGGGGAAAATCTAAATAAGCATAAGGTCAAAATTATAACAAAAGCCTTAGAACCAAATGTTGTACAAGAAGAAGAATCAAAAAAGAAAGAAAAAGGTACTCATCTTCTTAAGATAGAAAGTAAAAAGTTAAAAGAACCAACTTTGAATGTGCATATTGAGGAAAATGACATTACTGTTGAAAAATCAAAATCCTTAGATGTGAAATATACTCCAGTAGATATGGGTCATTGTTTGTCCCAAATGACTGTAAAGGTGCCATTTCTAGAAATGATGAGAATTAAAGAACACAAGGAAATGGTCTTGTCATTATTAAACAGTGTGCCCACAATGAAAGTCCAAGGTCCAGAGAATGTTGGAAAGAAACCAATTAACAAAGGGAAGGAAGTTGAGGTATTAACATCTGAGATTCCTCAAATTTTCTTGAATACAACTTCTTCCCCAAAAGTTGTTGACCCATTTTTTCTTTCACTAATAATTAATGGAAGGATGCTACAAAATTGTATGATTGATTCAGGAGCATGTAATACTATTATGCCAGTGGAAATTATGAGGTCTATGGGATTACAGGTTGATACTCCTCATGGGAGATTTCAAGCAATGGACTCTAGAGAAGTCCCTGTGATTGGTACCATTGAGGCTATGCCTTATAAATTAGCCATTTGTCCTGATGTGGTAATGACTATTAATGTTCTTGTTGTTGATATACCACCACATTATGGGATGTTGTTGTTAAGAAAGTGGAGTGCCTCAATGGGAGGTAGTATACAAAGTGATTTATCATATGCTACTTTCAACATTGCTGGAGATAATGTTAAGGTGTCAAGGGAGGGTAGAACTCCTCACATGATAGAAAAATTTGAAGACACTAACATTAATTGTTGGATTAATATGGATATGGAAAATTTCAGAGTACAGAAGAGTGAATTTTATTATCAAAATGAAGAGATTGATCCTCTAGATAAAGAGTTGACTATACAAGGTGATGGATTGTGGAAAATTTATTTTGATGGGGCTTTCTCAAAAGAAGGATAAGGGGCAGGTGTATTACTGGTGTCTCCATCAGGTACAACTTTTAAACATTCCTTTCTATTAGCCTTCCAATGTACAAATAATATTGTAGAATATGAGGCTTTGTTTTTAGGGCTTGAAATTGCCATCAAACATGGGATTAAATGTTTAAAAATTTATGGTGATTATGAATTGGTGGTAGCCCAAGTTAGATCCAAATATGTAGTAAAAAATGACAGATTAAAAATGTATAAGTATGCTATTTGGGATCAAATTGAAATGTTTGATGCTTTTGATATAATCTGGATGGAAAGGTCAAAGAATATAATGGCTGATTTCTTAGAAATTGTTGCTCTAAAAAATAATGATTTGACCTTACATGGGGTGTCAATACTGGAAGTCAAGACAAGACCAGTTGTTCCGGATAACATATACAACTGGTAGGTTTTTCAGGATGACCAAGATATTCTGAGATTTATTCAATGTCTAGACCATTATGAGAACCAGAGCATAGATTGTAATACTTTGCTAGAAAGTGATGATGGAAAAGATTATATTTTGGGGAATGAGGTTGTCCAGTTAAGTTCTAATCAGATTCCTAGGGGTCTGGTTGAACTTGAGGCATTGCTTAGTTGTTAACATAATGATTCAACAAAATTAAGCAATGCCAAGGTTAGGGATTTGGAGGAAATAAATTTAGGATCTAAAAATAGTCCTCAAGTTGTTTATATTGGAAAAGGCTTAGAGTCTCATATAAGGACAAATTTGATTAAACTCTTAAGGAAATATAAACATGTCTTTGCCTGGTCATATGAGGATTTGAAAGCCTATAGAGAGGACCTTTTTCAACATGAAATCCCACTAAAACTAGATGTGAAACCATTTAGGAAAAAATAGAGGCCTATTAACCCCTTGTTGGATACTAAGATGCAGCAAGAATTGATGAAGTTAAAGGATGCTGGGATAATCCAGCCAATCAGACACTCAACTTGGGTATCAAATCTGGTACCCGTCAGAAAGAAGAATGGTGATATTAGACTGTGTGTGGATTTCAGAAATCTAAACATTGCTTTGTTAAAAGATAATTATTCCTTACCTAACATGGAAGCAATGTTACCTAGGGTAACTAGTTGTGAGATTTTGTCAATGATGGATGGTTTCTTTGGCTACAACCAAGTTTTGGTGAAAGAATCTGAGCAATACAAAACTGCATTTACTACTCCTTGGGGAACCTATGTTTATGTCAGGATGCCATTTGGATTGATAAATATAGGAGCAAATTTGTAAAGGGCCATGGATGTTTCCTTTAAGGAATTTATTGATTTATTCATGGTCATTTATCAAGATGATTTAACTACGTATTCTAAAAAAGCTAAGGATCACTGTGAGCACCTAGGTCACATTTTCAATAAAGCTCTAGAATATGGTGTTTCATTAAATCCTAAAAAATGTCATTTTGTAGTACAAGAAGGAACGTTTCTGGGACACATAGTGTTAAAGGATGGAGTGAGAATAGACCCTGAGAGAATAGAAGCAATCCATAAGGTCATTGCTCCAAAAAATTTAAAAGGAGTTCAATCTTTCTTAGGAAAGATTAATTTTTTTAGGAGGTTTATAGTAAACTTTGCAGAGATTGTCAGACCTATTATAAAGTTGCTAAAGAAAGATGCAAAATTTAATTGGAATGAAGAGGCCCAAATGGCATTTGAGAAATAAAGAAGGCAGTGCAAGAGGCTCCTATTATAAAATCTCCAGATTATAGTAAGCCCTTTTCTCTATTTTCATTTGCATCTTATCATACAATTGTTGCTATTTTAGTACAAAAGGATGAACAAGGATTTGAACATCCAATAGCCTTTTATAGTAAGTCTCTCCAGACTGCAGAACTTAATTATGAGATGATGGAGAAGCAGGATTATGCTTTAGTTAAAGCTGTAAAATCTTTTAGGCCATATTTGGTCTGTGCCAAGGTGCAAGCTTATGCTCCCCACTCAGCAGTGAAAGATATTCTTACACAGTCAGAAGCTACTGGTAAGAGATGTAAATGGATAAATAGAATACGAGAATTCAATCTTGAAATTTATATTACAAAGTTAATAAGAGGCCAAGGTTTGGAAAAACTCATGACAGAGGAGAACTTGGATTTGGTACAAGTAAATAATACAGAGACACATAATCAAACTATTACAAGTATAGAAAGACAGCCGTTTTATACTGATATTGTGTATTTCTTAAAAAATGCCAAGTGTCCTAGTGTTATGACTGATAATTAGAAAAGAAGTCTTAGATTGCAAGCCCAAAAATACACCTTAATCAAAGGAGATTTGTACTAGAAAGAAAGAAGTGGTGTATTGCTGTTATGTTTAGATAAAATTCAATCTGAGAAAGTTTTCAGTGAAATACACGCAGGGGAGTGTGGAGGTCATTTTTCTAACAAGACTACTACCCACAAGATCTTAAGGGATGGGTAATATTGGCCCATTTTTTTCAGAGATACATGTGCATACGTCAGAAAATGTGAGCCTTGTCAAAGGTTCTCAAATAAGCTCAAATTTTTAGGAGCCCTCTTGTTGAACCCAGTAAATACTGAAGCCCCTTTTATTATGTGGGGAGTTGATTTTATTGGTGAATTTGCAGAGAAATATAGTGGTGGACACAATTGGATACTTATAGCCACAGATTATATTACTAAATGGATTGAAGTCATTCCTACAAAGAAGGCAACAAGCAAGGTAGTCACCAAATTTCTAATGGAAAATATCCTGACTAGATTTGGTGTACCTTTAAAATTAGTAATGGATAATGCCATGTGTTTTAGATCAGAAGAAATAACAGATTTCTGTGAAAAATATGGAATTACAATATCATATTCATCTCCATATCATCCACAAGCAAATGGACAAGCTGAATCTAGTAATAAAAGTATTTTAAAGATATTAAAAAAGACTCTTGAAAAGAATAAGAGAACATGGCATACTAAGTTGAAACTAGCACTCTGGGCATACAGAATAACAGTTAAGAGAGCAACAGGAAAGTCTCCATTTGAGTTGGTATATGGTGTATAGTCAAGAATGCGTATTAATAATTTGTTACTCATATATCAGTTTATGCAAGAAGAACAGTTAGATATTTCTGACACTATGCAAAATAGAATGATCCAGTTGACAAAGTTGGATGAAACAAGAAGAAATAGCCAAAAAGAAAATATTATATTACAACAGAAAATGAAATACCTATTTGATAGAAGGGCTACTGAAAGAAAATTCCAACCAGATGACCTAGTTCTTCAGTGGAATGTGAGAGAAGAAGATAAAGTAAAGCACAAAAAATTTGAGTCTTTATGGCTTGGACCTTTTGTTATCTCACAAAGCTATGGAAAAGATTCCTATCTGTTAAAGAATATGAATGGAGAAGATTTTGAATTGCCTGTGCATGGGCAATTTCTCAAACCCTTTTTCAATTAAAGATCAAAGTTCATGCGCAAGTAAGTATGTATCATATTGTAAATATTTCCCTTTAGTTGTGTGTTTCCCTTCTATAATAAGTTAGTCGGCTTTGCCCTCATTTTTTTTGATGTGGTCTGCAACCAGAAATTTTGAGATTCTTTGCCATAAACTATGTTTAGCCATCCTAAGATAGAGCCACTGTTGATTGTATTTCTAGTTCTAATTTTTACCCTAAATTTTTTTTGATGTTCTCATGACTGAGAGTTGCCCAAATGCTGAAATCATGTTTGAAATTGCAAAATCCTTTAGAAAGGTCCATGTTTTAAGGTCAAAATCCAGTGGAGTAGTAAAAAACCTATGTTTTAAGTCTTATTGTGTGCGAAAACGTTAAAAACCCTAGAAATGTTAATCAGGTTTATATTTTTGAGTTACCTTTTTGGAAGCTTAAGCCATGAAATAAGTCGTGACATTTAAGATTAGTCACCTAGTCTCTTAATACTCAATGAATATTCCATTTTATTTTGAGAATTAGTGATTCACCTTAATCGGGTTGTCTCTCAGAGAAAGGCATATTCCTTTAAAAGTCATGACACTTAGAAATTTCTCTTAATCGCAAAGTCTCCAAGTAATATTTACCCTTTAAATATTTAATGGTGACATCGAGACAAAGGCTGGAGTCATGGTGTCACGGAGAAGATCATTGGTTAAGAAAAAGTGTTCGATGACTTGGATTTTCCACTGTCGCATAGTCTCCAGATCAGATCAGGATAAGTGATGAATCAAAAAATAGGATGTCACTGGATCTCAGAAATAAACTAAGGTTAAGAGATTTATTCAGCGATAAGGAGACAATGCATAGTCGCGTGGTCACCAGATAAGAAAAATGATAGTTAAGGCATGAAAAGGGTAAAGGTTGGTGATGACGTGACCTTGCCAAAATCATCTGCCAATAAGAATAATGAATTAATGACTAAGTGGGAAAAGTAGCTGAAATATATAAAAAAGAGCTAATCATATCAAAGGTTATTCTGTTCAAATTTTATGAGGGTTTTTACTGTGAATGCACTCATTTGAACTTGATTTCCTGTCACACTCAGAGCCTATGGCTAGGATTTGGATTAATGACACAGTATGCAAACTTAAAGGAGGAAGTGACTTATTTTTCAATTATGAGCCTTGTAATTTATGAATTGTTTCCATAGAAGGAGTATATTACATTCATTTGCATTTGCTTTGCATTCAAAATTCCAGGGCAGAAAACTTGCTAAGTTTTTTGTGTTTAAGAGAAGAAGTGTTGATTTCAAGGAGTGAACTTAGTGAAATTTTTATTGAATTTAAGGTGATTATTCCAAGAATTCAGTGCTGTTGAATTGTCTTTTGAGTGTTCAAGAAAAGAATAGGTTTTCTGAGAATAGATTTGTCTAAATATCGGTAAGAAAGGGTGTAGAGAAGCATAGAATTGAACAAATTGAGAAAAGAAGTTAGTGTAGCCTCTACCAGTGGGAGAAATGATGATGTTAATGAAGATGCCAAAGGAAAGAGAAAATATTCTAATGAGTTCCTGAAGATGCTACCTGGTTCCACTCAAAACAAGAAGGTGAATGCAGATATTCTATCAGATGAGTATGCAGACATAAGGGATGCGAAAACTCCAGGGTTCACAGGTTTTTTCTCTTTTCAATTATTTCTATAAAAATTGTGATAAGGCTATGCCTATTTCAAACCCTTGGACTTGTGGATTGGCTAGGTTGTTAGTCCCTGATGTCTTTGTAGATGTAGACTTATTTCTAGGACTAGCACACCACTATGACCCATTAACCAAAACAATTAAGAAGAATGATGACACTCTCTTGTTGGCCTTGAATAGAAATTCTTTCATGCAAGCTTTTGGCTTATATAGCACAATGTCTATAGATAGACCTCACTAGACAAGAGGAAAGGTATAGGTTATAGTCTGGAGTGGTTAGGCTTCAAATAAAAAGGCACATCCTTAGTGAGGTCAGAGATCATATTACCCCTATACCAGGAACTGCACCCTATTATTACAAGGATTTAAATTTGTATATGAAATACGTTGCATATGCCCTACACAGAGTACTGGGAAAGGATGGAGGAGCTGCAAGAATTGGTGTTGGTATTCTTATGATGGTCTTGGACTTGCAAGATGTACATTCCAGCACTAGCTATGACTACATTTAGTATATCATCAACAAGATGCATGAGGGATTTGTTGCCATTCAAAAGAAGGAGAAAGATCCTAAATTCCTGCAATATTCAATTCTGATGCATCTATTGTTGCATTTCAACTGTAATATCATGGACTTGACAAATTTGAACCCTCAGCGGTTATATTACAACCAGCCTAACCCTTTCCAATTTTGGATTATAATTTGGAACTTCACTGCCAAAGACTGTGACTTCTGCGGATTTGAGAATTGGGTAGCTTACCCATTAATACAAAGTCTAGGTGTGAATAAGACCAGGCTCCCAGTAAAAGTGTTATAATTGTTAAGACCCTATGAGTATGTAGAAAAATGGGAGGGAGACCATAATTGGGGTGATTTCTATTTAGAGAATAATTTTACAATGATTAGAGTCTATGGATGTTCTCATCCTCCTCATATCTTACCATATCATGTACCAACCAGAATTGCTGCAATGGAATTCATATGGCAGCTTATATTAACTGATAAGGAACACCTTGCACCTCATAGGAAGGGGACATTTACCCCTAGACAGTTCAAAATATATCAATTTAAAATTGGCAAGAAGGCCTTTGACTTAGTGACCAAATGGCTGAATGATTACAAGATGGGAGTTTCCCTATACAGGTATATTGATACAGAAGGTTTTATTGCAGAAGTTAAGAAACTCCTTACTCCTACCATTCCTAACACTTATCTGCATGGTGAATGTGTAGAGGAAGATTCTACAAGAAATATCATGGATGAAGGAGAAGTAAAGATGAGAAGAGACAAAATCTAGGAGCTATTGGGTTTGGAAAAATAAGTGAAGAGAAGAGAAGTGGTATTTGGGGGTTTCTTCCCTAATTTACCCTATTTTGATAGAATCGAGGCTATGTTGGACAATCATCACACCTTGTGTGAACAATTGGAGAATCACCTGGATAACAAAGGAAAAGGGCAAGAAGAGCCTGAACACTCTGATTCAGAGTATTAGGAGGATAGTGATGGAGGACACTCAAATCCAAGGCCACCTCTAATGGATCAGCCCCCATAAGGTAGTGAACAAGTAATAACAGTAGGTGAAATGATCACCATTGATTTGACCAAGCAAACAGAGGGGGAGAGCACAGATGAGCGTACCCTAAAGAGGAAGAAGAGTGGTTTTGGCCAGTTTTTTCATGCTCAAACTTATCAGAGAAGAGAAAGGAAAAAAGATAGAGTAAGTGCCCTTATTCCTGGTAAAAGGGCCTATGATCATAATTTGAGGAAAGAACTAAGAAAAGGGAAAAAACTACAACAAGAAGTGGAAGAGGACATAGAGTTGCCTCTAAGAACATGTATAGATGAGAGATTGATTTATGAGCAGCAATTTTTAAAAGATGACAATTTTATAAAAATTGATGAATTTAAAGATTTCCTCAAATGTCTTAAGCAGAAAGAGGTCAAAAAGCAATTGAAATTAGCTAGTGAGGAAGCAGTGATAAATGAGGCCATTTTAGCTCTACAAACATATGATCCTAAAACTGAGGATATTACTCCTAAAGAAAATAGGAAATTAGTCTTGGACAGTGGAATGTTGCTTAATGAAGGTTGGGATCTAGCCTCAACATTTATAATAGATAAAAAAAGAAAGAAACCAGACTTAAAGTTTACAACTGAGATCCAGTTTGGTGATATGATCAAAGGATTTGGATATAGTCCAAATTCCCAAGCTTTTTCCATGTGGAGTTTATGTCCTAGGGACCAGAAGCCTCAATTGTTAAATATTCAAGAGAATATGGTGGGGAACCAAATGGTATGGACAGTTCAAAACACAGGTGATATGGAGATTTCCCAAATAATGACACACTGGGCACATTTGAATGAAGATAAGACAAAGTAATTATCTAAGAAATGTGGTATTTTGATAGAGGAGGCTAGTGCTTTGGCTAAGGATAGAGAATTATGCCAGATCAAGATTCACGAACAAGATAGGGTAATTGCTGAATTGACCAAACAATTGCTATAAAAGCCAGAATTTATATATGTACCTTCAGAGCATCCTCCGCATACAGAGGAAAAAATTGAGATAGAGGAAGGAGCAAAGATAGAGGACATGGCCAAAATGGATAACAAGATTTCCATAAATGCATTATTGAACATAATTCATCATAGGATTGATATCCTAAAAGATAAAACTGATATAATCTTAAATGCATACAAAAAATTATCTCCTTTACATGCTGAAGTGACAGGGTACATCTCCATTTTGAATCTTTATTTCACAACTTGGTCAA
>MU228089.1:672948-720211 GCA_018584345.1 Thuja plicata | reverse complement strand
GCTTATGTACTGAACTTGAATATCAATGCAAGTAAGATAAATATACACAACACATAACACCATATATGATTACAGGGAAAACCAATGTAGGTGAAAACCCCGGTGGGAATTAGTACCCACAAATATTTTATACTAGTGTCTTATGATCCTTGTTAGAAGATCCTTAACCCTGTTAGGAGTTGTCTTTAAAATAAATGAAGTACAGTGACCTTGTTAAGGGTCAAACCCTGTTAGGAGTCTTTTACAATAACCCTATTAGGGGTGGTGGACTCACTATATTCCAAGGACTCACTATCCAAATGGTGAAGGCTACAACCTTCTGGATATTTGATACACACTGTATCTGCAAGATGAATTGCTGCTGTGACACTGCTTGGTTGATGAGTTCCTTTTGTGCACTAATGCTTTAACCTCTTGTAAAGAACTATAAAAATATTATATTCACTCTGAAAGCTTCTACTTCAATATCTATATCATCAACATATGATAGATATATCTCTGTTGCTTTTACACTTTGCTCTGCTTTTCTTATCTCTGGCTTCCGCAACTTTTCCCATCACAAATGACCTTCTATAAGTACTTCCTCAAAGGGAATGAACATGTCGGATTTAGGAAACCTTTTAAAATATATATTGATCACTTACATAACCATGGAGTCCTTCATTAAGTTGGCTTAACATAAATTATAACTGCTTTACTCAAACCGAATAGACACATCTTTTCACACAGTCCGCTTCACCAAAATAGCTCTAAATAATTATCCCAAATGAATCAAGTCATGTGATTTTAACCATTGGTTTTTAGGTCACTAAAAATCACTAATACAAATGTGTAAGTCCCGAGGATGAGTGCAACATCCATGCCAAAACAATCTCTGTTAGCTCTTTCCATGATCTCTGTCCTATTCTGACATTCACTGGTTGTACCTCTTCAACTGGCTATATCTTCTTCATACTTGTAGATCTGATCATGCTCTCTTAGAATTAGAATTTAAACATACTCATAAGATTATCTTCAAAGGCACATATCATTTGGATAATATAAAAACACACGCCTATCAAAACTATAACAGTCTGTTCCTTGCTCTATCCTGTTCTCTGTACTTAGCCAATTTATGATCTTCTGATAATGTGTGTTGACTCCAAATATTCATATGACTTTGTTACCATAATGAAAACACTAAATAAATTCATATACTTCAGTATAGTCAAATTTCCAACAATCATATCAAGGCCTTGGAGATTTGGAAAAGTGAATTTGACAGCATGCTGCCTAATAAAGAGGCATTTATTTTAGATTCGAATTTAGATATGGAAAGCTATAATAAGATTTTAGATGAAGCTTTCAAGGCAGAGACTAACATCAATAAATTCATAATGGATGTTAAAATAATAAATAATGTCAGATGGGAGAGGAAAAAGGCACAACTACAAAGCATTCAGAGCTTTAATTGGCCTTCAGAAGATGATGTGGCAGCATGGGACCTAAAGATGAAGCCAAAGAAAAAGAAGGTTGCTGCAGTGGATGTTGATGTCTTGGATGAAGAGTGAAAAAGGGGACACTTGGCACCTGATCTAAGAGCACAAGAAGGTTAGCAATCATAAAAAACAAGTGTAGGTTATCCTGTAATGGCGGTCACTTGGTCTCAATGCAAACATTTGATGCTATCTTGAACATAATCAGACAAAGGTGCCAAAGTCCATTTAAAGACAGAAAAGAAGAATGCTGTTATATTTGACTTTTTGAGGAACAAAAGAATGTTTTAGATTCTGACGCAAACTTTCTCGGAGAATAGGCAGGTTAGTCATCATCAAAGAATATCAGAAACTATCCTAAGAGTACACAAACCAAAGGTGTTGAGGATCACATAAAGACAAGGAGCATATCAAATTTAATCCTCTACTTTTGTCTTTTCACTACTTGGGTCACTCTTCTCTTTTATTTTTATTTAATTTTTAAGGGTTAGGTTTCTTAAACCATCCGAAGCTTGTTGCATCCTTTTCTTAAGGATTCCAAGATGGTTTAGACCTATATATAGATCAATTGTAATAGTTTTTGAGAGAGATGAAAATTTAATTGCAAGACAGGCTTATAGATGTCAGTCTGTGTTTTTTTTGAGCTCTTAGCATGTATATGTACTGAAGCAGAAATATATGAATAAAAATACAATGCCAATTTATTCTACATTTTTGTTGTCTCTTTGCTTATTTTGTGTACTCTTTTATGTTTAATTTTTAAGGCATGTTAAACATTTTAGCTATAAGGTAGCTGTCTAATTATTTGCAAGTTTCTTCTAAGGGAAGAATTAAATTTTGTGAGTAGTTTCAGAGAGTATAGTAGTAATTGAGGATTTGATACAATGTTGTGGAAGTGGCAGGGTAATTTCTAAGGCACTTTACCTAAGTTGTATGTAGGTTGTAAGGCATCCTATACTATTCTTACTTGTTTATTTCTGTGGATTTATATCTTTTGACTTTGTAGCCCAAGGATAGACACTGGGCTAGAACATGGTCAAGTGATCCATCATCATCCAAATATTCAAAATCAATCACATTTACACAAAGAGCATATATTTAAAATCAATTGTATTCATAGAGTTTACAATTTGAGTTTGTTGACTTCTTAGAGAGAAAGTCAAGTAGGTTATTCCTCCTAAATTCATAAGAATTATAAAAGGAAAAAGGATGAAATTCCTTATTATGTTGCTGTCTGTCATCATCAAGATAATGATTTGGATTGTTAAAATTTTCCTCAGAGTAATCATAATTATCTACATTGTTATCTATTTATCCATATAAGAATAGAGCATTTAGCACATAAGTAAAAATCCACTCTAAAGATACTGTCAAGACAGTAATCAATCAGAGGTAAAACCTGCCTGAGTTAGTGGATCTCAAAAAACAAGGAGGTGATAATAGGTATCCCCAGTGTTATCAAAATACCTCATTAATTAGTGATTTCTCTTGCTTGAGTTAGAGTTTCAAGGCATTGGGAGTCGTAGAGTTAATCAAGTATTCAAGCATTTTTATAAGCCCTGCAAGAAAAAACCCTAACAGGACAAAGGCCCAAATTCAATTTCCAAATGAATTGCTAGCACAAGAACAGGTGAAAACCCTTCAAATGTGTCCTATTTACTCTTCACCCTTGTCTTCTTCATCTGCTTCCAAATTTCTTCAACATTCACTTTTGCTTTGCCTTTGTCATTTCTTTTCTTATTTTCACTCATATCTACCAGACCTTTCTTGTTCTTATTATTATTTCTGTAGTACCTTGCAATATGTCTAGATCTATTGTATTTGAAGAATACAACATTCCTTTTCCCATTTTTGTTACTTATTTGGTTTCTTCTTATTCCACACTACTTTGCAATGTGTCCAAACTCATTGAATGCATAACATTTAATGTTACTTTTATTGAAAGAGTTGTTCACAACACTTCTCCATTCAATTGACTTATGACCATGTTTGTTGCATCTATAACATTGACCAAAGAAGAGTGTGCCATTCTGATTCATCCTATTTATGCAATGCATGGATTTGTGACCAAAAATATTGTAAATATAGCACTTACCACTGGTTATTTGAGAATTAGGTTATCTTTTCATAGTCTTCCTTGTCTTGATCTTCTTCTTTTCAGATCAAGGATTGCTTTTACTAGATCTAGAGCTTTCTCATTTTTCAAATCCAAGACCACTCTTTTCCTTTGTACTCTGAATTTAAAATAATGAATCAAGTTTGGTTGTGCTGATCATGAACTTCTCCTTGTAGACATTAGCAATCACAAGTTCTTCTCTTAGTTCTTCCTTAATATCCTTGGACTCCTGCAGGCTAGCAACAAGTATATTGAACTCATTTGATCTTTCCTTTAAGGAATGACTTAGATTTTCTTCATTCTTCTCCCTATCCTCAATCTCCTTGGACATATTCATCACTATAAATTCTATCTCATGCTTCATGACTACATTCTCTTGCCTAAGTTTCTCACATTCTTCAATTTTCTCCTTCAAGTCCTGACTTAACTACTCATCATCTGAGCTCTCATTATCCTTTTGATTTAGTGTTCACAAATTTACCTTCTCTTCATCTTAGCTTTCTTCAATTGTGCTTTCAATCACTTAACATAAATTTTAGCTTCTCTAAGGTTCCGCTATAACTCTCAAACTTCATATTTAGAGTGATCAAGATCATCCAATGCAACTATGAGTTGTTCTTAAAAATCTAAATCCATTCTTCCTTCCTATATCATCCACAATCTGTGATGATTCCTCCAAGGGATCTAGCTATGATACCAATTATTGGAATGAGGGAACACTGAGAGGGAGGGGGGGGGGTGAGTTAGTGTTCTGCAAATTTAATATTAATATTCTAATCCACAAAGCACTATCACATAAAATGAAAAGTATTATGTAAGAACATAAAGGAAGCAAATATAACACAATAACAAAAGGATTTTTGCATGGAAAACTTGTTAGGGAAAAAACCATGGTGTGGTTGAGAGCCATAAGATAATAATCTACATAAATATTGTCTTACAATGAAAGGGGAATGCACATGCATTTAGATTCACTGCTTAGAGGTCACTTCTCAAATTCAAAAAGGGTTACAACTTTGTGGAAGGCTTAATGCCTTAGATACATGATGTACATACATGTAAATACTTTTAAATGCATGTAAATATTGAAAATAAATGTAAATATTGTAAAATATTGTAAAGGAAGGATGTGCATTATAAATATTCTTTAAATATGTCATTTTAGGTCATTATTATTGTCTATAAATTTGATGATTTTGAAGGTGTAGTAATAGAATTAGATAGTTCATCAGATCACTCTCTACTTTTTTGCTTGTTGACGAGACTTTGTGATAGTCTTGCCAATGGGAGATGAGTTGTCAATGAATACCAGGGTATCAACCAACTTCTCCTGAAGAGGCTTTTTGGAGAGCGAGTTCTCCTAAACTCTAAGCACCTGGTTGTCGGGTCACGATGATGCAAGTCTAGCTCAGTTGGACAAGTGAATGTTTTTTTTTTTTTTTTGGGGGGGGGGATAGCTGGTTTTGACTTATCAACCTCTGAAACTTCAATGATAATGGGTTTCCTACAAGCATTCCTTAGATCTGGCAAAGAAAATAGCAAAAGATAGGACATGGTTAGTATAGATTTCTAAGTATATTCATGATATACATCTCCTTAGCATAAAAAAATTTCCAGATGAAAATAAATAACAAATACTGAACATATACATATAATCTTCAATCACATATATATCAGTAGCGAAGTAACATATTTCATCAAATCATTGCAGAACTACAACAAAGGACATAAGGAATCATAAAACATGAAAATTGTTCACTAACTCTTGGATTAGAAACAACACAGAGTGTAGAGATGAATGGTTTTCCTAATTCTTTCATTAACTTCAAATATAGCATCATTGGTAGTTACACTAGTGGCCCCAAGGGAGCATTAATCTACTCTAAAATTCTAGAAAAAAAGATTGCTAAGAGCTCATGAAAGCTTGTATTTCTAGTGGACAACTAAATCATCAATTTTTTGACCCTTGGAATGGTGTTGGACTTGGTATTTATAGAAAATTCTAACTACCTAAGGGACTAACACTATGCTAGCTATTTACATTATATTATAATATTTGTAGCTGGTACTACCTATGTTGTCAACATCATTTTAATATAATACAATCATTCAAGAAGCAAAGAGAGGAAAGAAAGACACCATCAGAAAAAGTGTCCTTGTACTTGTAGATGTGATGGAGCTTCCCATAGAGAATTAGGCCATATGCCCTCATTAATGCTTTCCTAAGTCTTGGTGATTGGGCGGGCCCCGTATGCTAGATATTAAATGCTGGAATGACACCTTGGGGTCTGGGAGGTGTCTGCAGTGAGCCTTTGAACCAATAGTGACTAGTCACACCAAGAAGGATGATCATAGACCTCAAATAAAATAGTAGATAGTGATCTGTCAGCTCAGAAGAGCTATCGACAATTATCACTATAAAGAATACAAAACTAGGAATCCAAAGATCTAGAATCCGGGAGCTTGCACTCAAAGAATAAAGAGTGAATCTGGTTTCTGGTGAAGAATTCCCTGGACCGGGAAATTTTACTATCCTTTGAAATTATCATATGCCTCCATTATTTGGAGTATGTCATCTTCTTCCATGTCCTTCAGGTAGTCTCGATGATTAACAAAACTTTTGAAATGAACGTTGACATCCTCAACCCTTTCCTTTAACTCTACAACCACCTTGGTTATGTCATGGGACTTAAGCAATATCTGGGTGAGCTCCACCATGGTGGTGCCACTTAAATCTCCCTTAGACTAGAATTGAGTCCCGACCACTTTGTCAAAATTCCCCAGTATGGAATCAATGGGAGTAAAAGTCATGGGGCTGAGAGGATTAGATGATGTAATCTATTGGATGAGGGTAGCATATTGATCCAATGGAGTCCAGACCGCCTGTAGTTGTTCTTCAAGAACTCATACCAGTTGCTTGCAAGGTTTGAATTTGAATGCAAGTCTGGAGTATTGAGTCTGGAGGAACCCATATGACTCATCCCCTAAGATGCCTTTAGTTTCCACATTATCTTCTCCAAGGTTCATAATATCTAATGAGGCATCCTGCCATTCTTCATACTTCTCGATCTCTCCCTACCACTAAGAAATGATGGCCTTCATCTGCTTTGATGTGTCATGCTCCTAGAAGAAGTATGGGAGAGACTCAAACATAAAAATTATTATGGCCCCAATCTGATGGGTTATCCACTCATCCACTGCTAACACCTTCTTTTTCATATCCCTCAATGCATCAACATCACCTTGAGGGAGCGGTGTCCCAGAGACTGAAGGTCTAGGTTTTTTGGAAGAAAGGGGGTGCACTAACTCTGTCAGGAGTCTAAAAAGATTGGCATTGGTAATCTTCAACTCCTTCACCTTCTGAGATTGCTTCTCATACTGGGCTTGAATAGCCTGGCTTTCTTCATTTAGGAGGTCCAATTTCCCCTGCTAAGTTCTTTTACCCAGAGGCACCTCCATGATTATGTACTCTTTGATAGTTACCTCTGAGTATTCTTTTCCTGCTGGAGGGGTGGCAATAATTGCCACCACATTACCATCTAGGGCCCTTTGAGTGCTGTGAAGGGTGCAGACCCTCTTAGGCTTCTTGGGGACCTGGCCTTTGGCCAACATTTCTACTAGTGATAGTGGGGCCATGATAGTTGTTGGAGCTTTCCTTTTTTGAGAGTGTATTAACCACTATGATGGGGCAACTAGCCCATTTATTATCATCCCCAAACTTGAAGCATCCCTGGGGTTCAATTCAGGTTCCCCTGGATGTGTTTTCCTTTGTGTTGATGGGATATTCACCTTCATTCCTTCTTTCTTTCTCCATACCACCCTTTGAGATGTCATCCATAGGTGGGCTGGGTGGTGGAGGTGGCTGAGGCAACTCATTCAGATCTACTTGTCAAAATATAGCCGTGACTTTGTCTTTCGTTGCATCAGGTGGTGTTAGTGGACTCTGATCACCGATTGGGCTCAAGGGCACTACGTCAGAGGTTATGATTATTCCCGAAGGTCTGGTTTCCTTGTCAACCAGAAATTTCTCCATGGTCAGGTTATTTCCTTGCTATTGTTGCACTCTTCTTTCTTCTTCTTTATCCTCTTTAGTCCAAGATACATCTTCTTCTCAGACTGCCAAATCTGCAGGCCTTGTTGACTCTTGTATGGAAACCTTAATTTCTAGTTCTATTGTTTCTTCTATGGTGCTATCAACCATATCGTGTAGTTCTCTAAGATCACCCATCAAGAAGGAGTCATCAACGTTAATCTATGCTACATCTGGGGGACCCTCTGGGTGATTTTTTTTTGGAGGAGGAGGAAGAAAGTACCTTGACCTCAGGTATATTCTCAGACTCAGGGTTCAAAATTTTACTTCTTGGAGGATGCTCTACCTTCTACTTCTTTCTTATCTTAAGCAGCACCCGAGGATCTTTGATTCACATGCTGCACTTAACAAAATGGCTAGGGAGGGAGAATCTCCTTGTGGAGGATAGGAGCCTACCGGGGTATCTCCAAGACCAAAATTCACTCTAGCATTTGCTGCTTCCATTAATTTCTGGGAGTGCACAAATTATCACCCAACTACTCCATCAGGGGGGCCAAAATGGGGTCTGGGACCTGAGGTGGGGTGCCAGACTTCTTCTTGCCTTGGGATTTGGATTGCTCCATGGCCCAAGAGCCTGAGGCTTCAAAAAATTGGTTGTCAAGTTGGACACTCTTTGGGAAAACCCTCATTAATCGAGTTTCCTGACTATTTTGGGCATGACACCTTCTGTGGTCATCCCTTTCTTCTTCCTCACTATCTGACAAGACTTGCTGCTGGTGAACTTCAAAATTTCCTTGCGAGCCATATATGTCATGATTCTCAATTTTTTCATCAGAATCCATATCATGACAAGAATATGCATTATTCATATTATAATCACATGTGTCATCTTCTTCCTTATCTTGCTCCTAATTTGATTTTAAATCCAAAGAAACAACACAAAAGTCAGGATTATGTGGTTCCCCACAAGCCTCACACCAGAAGTCATCATTGCACATATGAATAGCATTTTTATGTAAAGGATTAGGGGTCCTATTCTCAATTATCTCTTTTCTAAGTGGAGAAAAAGGTTTACCATCCTTAAATTGGGTACCATAGGGTAATTTTGCATCCTATTTTGTAGATTGTAATTGTTATTATATGATGGCTTATTGTTTTGTGGAGCCCTATACACTTTGTACTTAGGTTCCTTCTGATTGCTTCTATTAAAGTGTGGATCCTCTCTTTTACCCAAATTTCCTGATATCCTTCTGTTCATTTCTATGTTCACAACTGTTTTATAGGATTCTGTTAAAGTCCTAGGATTTTTATCCATCAATGCATAGCCCATTTTTGAATCAAATGCATTAAGATAAGTAGATAGACATACCTTCTGATCCAAGTTCATCTTTTGGAATAGCTTATGCATAGCTCGCTAAAATATTGTTTTGAACTATGTCACTTCTTCATTTGAGTTCTTCCTTATGTTATTGTTAGTGACCAAATTTTTCTTTCTAAAAATAACCTTTTAAGTTTACTCTATCACCCTTAAAAGACAAAGTATTTCTAACAGTTGGGTAAGTGTCTTTCGTGATCACTTCCCTCTAAATTTTATAACAGGTACAACTCCCTAATATGATATTCAATGAAATGAGATAATGATTTAATCAGTTAGCTTTTGACCAGAAAGATTATAAAGGCATAAATATCATTCTTTGATGACATGCTTCTAAACAACTATAAAGTAAATACAACCGGATAATGAATAGGAAGGAAACATAGTCACTTTCGCAATGACATTTCATGAAAAACATAAACAACTTTTAACTGTAGATAATAGATAACAAATAACAGTCAAGATTTAGATATCATGCAACAGCTGACAAAGATATAAAATAGGCCAAACAATATGCCGACAATGGGCACCTTGCTCTAGGTCATAAACAACACAGATTCAATAACCTTCCTATCGTATCATTCAAAAATTAATACACAGATAATTGTTTGAAATCAATTCTGTTCACAATATTCACAATCTGAACTATAATTATCAAAACTATCTATCTATATCCAAAGTTTTTCTGAACCCTTTAAAATTTTTAGCAGCCAGAATAAATAGAAACAGAGCACTGAGAGGCCTCCCAAAAAACACGGCCTCTTGGGAAAACACTTAAGTAACTAATCCATCAGAAGGAGGAAACATGTCCTTAAAGTTTAGCACAATAACATAGTAAAAAGGGAAACTAGATGGCCGAATCACGCTCCTTATCCAAGGCACAATCCTCACTTGTCGCTAGACTTCCCTCTTCATCGGTAACCGATTGAGTCGGCTTCCATTCTTTTTATGCTTGAACTAATTCCTTTGCAAGCGATAGATGCAGGATTTTAGAGTTCACTATTCGGGCCATGGAGGCATCTTTGTTCCAGCTCAGCTTCTTCACCTTGTCAGTAACATTGGATAACTGATCAACACACAAATAAAGCATGGATTCAATCCTTGCTAGCTGGGTCAAATCAGAGGCCTTGGGATGAATCTTTTCTCTGATAGTTTTAATGGCTGAGTCAAAAGAATCCAAAGCACCTTTTAGTTATTTTTCACCAAAGACAGAGGGGTAGGTATAAGTGAAATTAATCACTTTCAACTCTGTTAGGGCAGCCTTTTGGATTTTCTTAGCTTTAGCTTCATATTCTTTATTCTCCATAATGGCACTTCTTATTAGAGCAATATGCTAGTTGATGTTTTTTCTGAGTATGAAGAAATAAGACTCCTCGACACCTTTAAGCGACTTTTCCACATAGAATTTATTAAAGCTGTACCTTTCAATTTCCATAAATTTGGTCACTGTTGACACCCAATTTTCTTCATATGTGCCCCATACTTGACATTGAGCTTGCAGCTCCCCTATCGTTGTCTCAGTGTTGTGAAGAATTGAATGTGAATCTTTAATATACTGTCTGCCATTATTTAGCACTTGAGCCATTCATTCATCAACTGAAGAAACTAAAGTTTGTCCCCTTTGAACTTGACTCAGTAGAGTCTTATTTTCTTCGGAATTGGGATCAAACACTTGAGAAGATTGAGACAATGGGGTAGCATCAAAGTTACAGAATGCATTAATAAACTGAGAAAGTGAAACAATGGTCTGTTTCAACTCTTTCTTCTTTTTTCTATCCTACACCGATGTAATCAGCATTTGTTGGGCTGTTTCTTTGAATAGGTGGTTTTTCCTGGCTTTGTCCATTGTTCCCAACTCAATTTTGGTAACTTCAAAATCCTCAACTACCACATCTTTCTTCTCTTCCTTAGGCCTATAAGTAGTGACCTTGGCTGTCCACTTTCTAGTCTTAGCATCAACAAACATGCGCGCTATGCTTTTCACCTTCTTGGCTTTGGGAGTTTTCTGAGCATATTTACTCACAATATCTTGCACTGGTATTGACACAGGAATGAGACTCCACTTCTTATTAACTAAAGAAGTTAACCATTTGGGCATGTCACTGGTTGTTGCTAGTTGGGGACCAACTTTGACAGAAGTTTCCATTAAATCCAGGGTTACATCTTCAAGATCAAAAAGATCTTTCCCAATTTGATAATTTAATTCTTCAAACTTGTCATCTTCCAGATTAACTATCTTTGTTTGCTCTTGAGTCATCTTCACCTTCTTTTGTGATCGAGAGCGCGACCTAGTGATACGTTGAGGAGAGACCACAGATGAAAGTTCTGCAATAGACTTCTTTTTAGATTCTTTCTTCTGCTGCTTACCAGATGAACCTGCATTACCAGATGTTTTAGGCATATTAGAAACAATGGGGGGAGAAAATAAAATTGAAGATTTATTTCTAGTCATTTTAGGACTACACTGCTCTTTTTTCATTTGTATCCATTTCTTAGTTAATTTGAGAACATGCCGTGTTCTTCTTTTAATGTCATCTTCTTCCTCCTTTGATCAATCAACATCTACCTCTTCAGTATCCAGAAGTCTTTTGAAATTAGGTTCAATCAAATCAGAACCATCATCTGTTACTCCTTCTATGCTAAACTGTATTCTCATGGACAAAATTTGGGAGATACAGAGTCTACTATGGCTTCTGGTCATGCCTTGAGATTTGTTTACACAATCCTCCCAGAAATCCTCTAAATGGGGAACTGGAAACATGTGAGACCTTAAACCCAGGTTGTCGCTAGCAAAATTTTTGTTATCAAAGCCTGTTCTCTCTATGTAGTACTTAAAATTGAAATGACCAAGGTCACTTCCGATACTTATGGCATCTTCAATGGTTAGACAAGAATTTTTTCCTAGCTGTAATGGGAATATTTTTTCACCTCGGTCTCCAGGAAGGAAATGTTTTAGCACAATGGCAAGCTGTCTATAGATTTCAGCATAGATGAAATAGTCAAATGCATATCTAGGCAATTTGGTAGGGGCATCCTCAAAACCACCAATTCTTAAATAAGAGAACCTAGGGAATTGGATATAATAACTCCCAAACCTAGTCACAAAGTGTTGATCTTCTGAGTTCATCCTCCTGGCTGAATCTCCAGACATTTTGAAGAAAATTTTACCCATTAAGGTATCATGAATTCTCCTGTAATTTTGAATCACGCTATCTTTGCGAAGCATAGAGAAATATTCAAACACACAGATGCCATCAATCCAAGGCTCATGAACCATGCCATCCCATATCCTACTATATGCTAGGCAATACATTAGATAAGAGGACATATGAAAGCTACAGCCAGTATGCTTGGAACTATTCAACTGTTCTCTCATAGATTCTGCAATTAATTCAGCCCAATCCAATTTATGCTTGCCCTCTAAAATAATTTCTACATAGCAGAATAACCATTCTGAAAACAAAGAAGCCTCGGGTGACCCTCTAACTCTATGCAGCATTACCATGATATCACTAATGTGTGGATGCATGTGATTTCTGTTTAACCTCTTGGGAAAATGGGAACCTCCTCTCTGGGCATTTAACAATGAATACTTAGCTATGGAAGTATGGTTCACATCAGCATTAGGCTTGAACTTAACTAGGGATTGGGCAGGAGAAAAAGCTTAAAAAGTCTGTTCTTGGATTTGGAAAGCCAAAGCAACAATTCCTCTGTTCACAGCCATTAACACTTCACCATTTCTATTAAGAATTGACTTAGTTCGCTGGTCATAATGTTTAATACATTCATGGACAAGCTCAGGGAAAACCACTGCAGGAGGGAAGCACGCGGCTATACATAACCCACTACTCAAAATTTCTATAGAAGGGACATTTTCTTCAACACATGCAGTAAGTCTATCAGCTATCCCTTCAACATCATACCTCTCTAAATCTATATCTATTACAATAGAATTATTGCACACCAAACTAGACACATTCCCAAAGAAATGAAATGTAGAATTCATGCTTGCAAGGACAGACTGCGAATTTCTATAGAAACTCCTGTAAAATTCACCAGCTTTTAAACTTAAACACTGGAAGAATGATAGCCTGACTTAACTTGATCCCTAAGGAAAATTCTGCAATCAGAGCTCTAAAAACCCTTACCTCTGCTCTTTACGCAGCAACAACAATTCAAAAATAATTAATACCAAGAAGAGCTTTAAAAGAAACATCTTGAATGAGTAATTAAATACCCATAATTAAGATAATAATGTCTCGAAGAGAGAAGTGACCATTCCCACATGTGATCATTTACTGCCACTTTGCACAAACTTTTATGTCACATGAATTGCTCATTAATTTGACAGCTCAGACATGACTTAACCACTGCCAAAAGACCTCTTCATTAAAAGCTTTACCTGAGTGGGGTCCACATCTAATAAGATGGTGACTGTCCTTGGTTTATACCACATGTCACTTTTTTAAGATCCTTGAACTAAGTTCAAGGATGTTCATATGTGTTCACCATTGTTCAAGCCTATTCCTTAATATCCCGCCAACACTTTGGTACAAAGAGCCAAAATACTCAACCAATAACCTTCCACCCTTGATCGATCAAAGTTCTGTAGCTTGTGATCATGAAACACCACCTTAGTGCAAACACTAATCACCTGCTTCCGCTTCATAAAAATATGAACGAGCTTGAACACCCTTGAAGACTCTTGAACTAAGTTCAAGGATGTTCGTAGTTGTTCAAACCTGTTCAAACCTGTTCAAAAGACACGTTAGCAAAAGATTTTTCTCTTTTTAACAAGCAACGGTGAAACATGATGGGGGTCTTTTTGCTAGGGTTTTAAACATGAGTGCTTAGGCAGCTTGAGATCCACAAAAATAACAAGGCAACTCTGAAAAAGGAACATTAAGAGCAAAGATCAAGATTTGGACTAACACCAGCTCTGACTGGGGACTGGATTTTACCCAAAAGCTAGAGAACTCAAATACTGTGGTTTCGCAAACTGCTGCAAAAAGGGCTTAGAAAAATCACAAGAAAGGAAAGACACACAAAATAGAAAGAAACCTAACCTAATATATACAACAGGACACAGAGATTGAGACTAAAGCTTTAGCAATTTAATATCTTGCCCATTGTAAGAAAATGGTAAGATCGTTCCATCGGGATAAGCCAACTTAAAAGCTTTCATTCCCAACTCTTCAATGATAACAAAGGGGCCTTTCCATAGTGACTCAAACTTACTATGGGTGCCTTTAGGAGCCTTTCTTTTGTCCCATAGCAGAACTTCATCTCCCTTCAGAAAACTCCTGGGTCTTGCTTTCCTATCAAAAATGCTCTTCACTCTAGCTTGATGCTCAATAATCTTATCTACCAGAGCTTCTCTTTCTTCTTCCAATTTATGCAAATACATAATTCTTTTCTCCAAGGAGTCTTTGAAAGTTTGATCCTCAATGGCCATTTTCAGCTTAGCTGCGGAGAGTTCCGGAGGAACTGATAATTGTGCCCCAATTCCATACACCAACTCAAAGGGTGTCATGCCGATTGCTCTTTTAGGCTTAATTCTTATGCCAATTTTTGCCACTATCATATACTAGCTTTTTCATGATCATTATCAGGTTTTTATTACTTGACTCGGCCTGTCCATTTCCTTGGGGAAAATAATCGGATGAATGAGCCAGAGAAATATTATGATCAAAATAGAAAAGGGAAAGCTTCTGTGAAGAGAAATAAGTAGCATTATTTGCTACAATCTTTTGGGGTACTCCAAAACGCACCAAGATGTTATCTTTTAAGAAATCACAAACTACTTGGGAATTAGCCTTTTTGGTTGGAATAGCCTTGACCCACTTAGTGAAGTAGTCAGTCACTGTTAGGATATAAATGTGACCTGCACTTGACTGAGGACTTACAGGGCCTATAAAATTGATACCCCATTGCTTGAATGGTTCACTCACCACAACTGGTCTTAAAGGTAAAGAAGCTAATTGAGGTCTTCCAGAAAATAATTGACATTTTTCACAATTCCTGATGAATGCATAGGCATCTTTGAACATACCTGTCCAATAAAAACAATTTTGAAGAATTTTGAATGTCGTTACAGTAGACAAGAAATGGCCTCCACAGGCCTCTTCATGAAAGGTTTTAAGCAATTGCAATTGCTGACTTTTATCCACACATCTTAGAAATGTACCATCCAGACCCCTTTTATACAACACACCTTGCCATATTACATACTTTGCAGCTTGCAGCCTCAGAGTTAATCTTTATTTAGGCGACAACCTTTGTGGACATTCTCCATAAGTCAAGAAATAGGCAATGTCACAGAACCAAGAATCTGTTAGACTAACCAATAATACTTGAGATATTTCAGATTTTGAACTTTCAGGATGACTAACATTTTCTGCAATAAATTTACACAGACCTCTACCTTTAACCAGTTTAGTGGGTTTGACTATCAAATCATATTCTTGAATCTTTGTCACCCATGCTGCTCTTTTATTCATGGCTATTTCTTGTTGGGTGAGTAGTGCCTTCACTGCTGAATCAGGGACAAACACTATAGAATGAGAATGGAGGATGTAAAATATGAACTGCTTAACCGATTTCACCACATCAAAGGCTTATTTTTCAATGGGGGAATACTTTATCTCATGTTTTTTTAAGGGTGTAAACATGAAAGTGATGGGAGATTCATTTCTTGAAATGTCTTTTTGAGTTAGAATTCCAGAGAGTGTGTGATCAGAAGCGTAACAATAAATGATAAAATCTTTTTTGTAATCTGGGTAAACTAGAGATGGGGCATTGGCCACAACTATCTTAATTTATCCAAAATCCTTTCTACCTTCTTTTGTCCACTTAAAGGGATGTTTTTCACTCATCATTCCCACTATGTGCCTTGTTAACTCAGAAAAATCTGGGACAAAAGCTCTCAAAAAGTTAATCTGACTAAAGAAAGATTTGACTCCTGTCCTTGTTGAAGGTAGACTGATCTATTGAATAGCCTTAACTCTTTTGGGATCGATCTTAATTCCTTCTTTGGATATGATATGTTCCAATAATTTTCCCTTAGTCACACCAAAAATTGATTTTTTAGGATTAAGAGATATGCCATGATCTCTACATCTCTGCAGAACTGATTTAAGATCCCACACATGATGTTTCCTTCTTTTAGGGTACACAGTTAGATCATCAAGGTAAATTACTATGATTCTATTTTTCAAATCAGAAAAAGAAGAATCCATTGCCCTTTGAAAAGTTTCCCCTGCGTTGATCAGGCCAAAGGGCATCCTATTATAAGCAAAAGTTCCCCATGGTGTAGTAAAAGAAGTCTTCTATTTATCATCATCAGCTACACTTACATGATTATATCCAGAGAACCCATCAAGTAGAGACATCATTTCTGACCCTGCAACTGCCTGTAATACGTGTTCCATTTTGGGCAAGGCGTAGTTATCTTTGAGACTAGCCTAATTTAAATTCCTGAAGTCTACACAGATTCTTATTTTACCATTCTTTTTTTCTGACAGGGACAATATTCGCAATCCAGGTTGAATGGTGAATAGGGTAGATGATTCTGGCTTTTAGCATCTTGTCAACTTCTTTTAAGATTGCTTCAGAGACCTTAGGATTGTAACTATGAATCTTTTGCCTAAAAGGCTTTGATTTAGGCTTGAGAGGGATGTGATGACTAAATTTCCCCTTTCAAAAATCTTTAAGATCACTATAATCCCAAGCAAAAATATCAGTGTAGGCTGTTAACAGGGTCTGAAGATTTTTCTTTTCTTGAATAGACAAATTTTTACCTGTAGAAATCCACTTGGGCTCAACCACAGTGCCAATGTTCACCTTGTCATGTTCTTTTTGCACATCTGATTGAGAATTTTTTCTTGAAATGAAACTATCATCCTTTCGAGAAAAAAAGTTCTCTAAGGAAACCAAACCTTTGGGAATTTTATTTCTCTTGAACTGAACAACCTATTCTTCTGGTAAGAATCAAGATTTAACCCTCCATTATCTTCATTCATTCCTTCAAAGTACATAGAAGAGAAAGCTTCTACACACACCATAAAATCTTTTATCCGAGTATCATCTTCAAAAACTTGCAGGTGTTCAATGTTATCTGGGATAACTGGTCTATAAATCATTTCAACCCTATATGTTCCTATTTTGAAATCTAGGTGAGGGAGGAGTAGAGATGTTGATACAGCTAGGGAATCAGCCCTTGTATTGAGACTCCTGGGAATAGCTTCTATGGAAAAGGCTTCAAAAGAATCCATTTCGTCCCACACCAAATTTCTGTAATGCCTCAAATGCTCATTTTTTACTGAAAAATGACCCATTACTTGTTTAACAATAAGCTCGGCATCACCTTTCACAACAAGCACCTTTATTCCCAATGTCTTGGCCTCTCTTAACCCTAACAACAAAGCCTCATGTTCGGCGGTATTGTTGGTATTTTTAAAATCTAGTTTGTAAGAAAAAGGAATATACTGATCATCAGGCCCCTTAAAGACTACACCAGCTCCAGAACCCGTGGTAGCACAACTACCATCAAATTCCATCAACCAAATTTTCTCATTTCCACTAGGATGTTCACAAACATGAGGGGCTTCATCTGAGAAAATCATGTAATTACCAATTCACAATCTTCAAATAAAATTTGTGCCTTAGGTTCATCAGATGGAATTACAGTGTATTTGTTCTTGGCTTCAGGTTCTAGTTTGACCTTTTTCTTCCCGATAGGGATAATGGCTTTTGACCAATCCATCTTTATTTCTCCACCCATGTCTCTGCAGAAAGTTCTACTCAAGAGCATACTGTAACTTGCAGGTATGTCTGCTACTAAAATAGTTAGTTTAAGTCTCTTATCAGAATAGGCTGCTAAAACAGCTTGAGCATCTTTAACTTGACCAATTAAGGGTACTTGTTTTCCATCCATAGAATAGCACCTCCCAAAGGTTTTGGTCATGGTTAAACCTAAAGCCTTGGCTACAGATGAGGGCATAACGTTATCAGAGGCACCCGAATCTATAATGCAATTACTCAATTTAAGGCCATTTAGGAGTAGGGAAATATAAAAGGGATCATGCTTCATAGTTTCATCAAATTCACATTTTACTTCAAGAGTAGGAATGACAGCAGTGTCACTCTGATTCATGACAAATGGTGAAATAACTATAGGAATATTGACTGGATGATCATTTGGGTCAATAGTACATTGGTTAGATTGTGACGAGTCCAAAAGGTCACCTTTCAAATATTTGACCAATTTGTCTAGTTCTTTGGGGTTTAACCTCGGATATTCTACGGGGGAGATTTGGATAGTAGAAGACTTGCAAAATTCTACAATATCAAAAGAAGACAAGTCAGAATATTTTTGGACAACCTTAACATTAGGAGTCAAAGGACTAGAAGAAGAAGCATTACTTACAGGATCCCGAGTCTTATGGACAGGATTAGCTGGAGTTGAAGTGTTCTTTGAAAACTTTTGATTTTGAGTAAGCATAGCACAAGCAGGATCCCCAAGAGTGACCAAAATATCTCCTCTTTCTGAGTCAGATTTGTATTCTAAAAAGTATGAACCAGAGTTGCCACATCTATCTTGAGGGAGCTCTTCCATAGTACATTATCCTAACACATCTTTAGTGGCCTCCATTTGTACATGTCTTTGCATATCAAAGCAATAATTACCATCATGATCTATTGTTAGATGAAAGGAACACATGACAACTTCTTTTGGTGAAGCTTCTATGGACAATCTTGGTTGAGTAGAAGGTAACTGAGAAGTTTTATTGTGCCATTTATTAGGCTGCTTTAGGCTGATATCTTGATAAGGAGAAGGGATTGAAGATCCTTGCTTTGGTAATTGTCTTTTCAAGGCAATTACGTCATTCAATGGCCTTTGAATGATTGGATCTGTAGGAGCTAAAGTAGAAGGTTGAGAATGAGAAATCTGAACATCTTTTCTCCATTTCCCAGCTGTAATAAGATCATCTTCTAACTCAGTAGCCTGGTCTTGGGAAACAACTAAATCAGCTGGTCTACTCCTTCTTAAGTGAAATCCTATGTCCAGGGGCATAGAATTTATAAAGAAACACTGCTAGTTTTTAGGGGTCGGTCTTTTAGCAACATGGATTCTATGAATAACTTTATTGTATCTTGCCACATAGTCTCTCATGGGCTCATGAATCTCTTTCTTCATTTGTGTTAATTGTGCTAGCAGAGAATGTTCATCATCAGCCTCTTTAAAACGCCCTTCGAATGTTGTCTTCATTGTTTGCCAATTTGTGATTGATCCAGCTGGAAAATGGCCAAACCATTCTATAGCTCCTTTTGAGAGAGATTGAGTGAAGAGTCTTATTTCTACATCTTCATGTTGTACTACCAGAATGGCAATAGCTACATTGAATGCATTCAAGTGCTCATCTACCGAAACTTTTCCATATCTAGAAAATTTAGGTAAGACTTCTTTAATACCTTTAGGGAGAGGATGATGATCTCCTAAATTCAAAGGACCAACGGCTACACCCCATAGCTGAGCCATAACTGCACTTGGAAAGATTGTAACTAGAGGTGGTGCTTGAATACTAGACAAGGTTAAAGCTTGCCAGACACTAAAGGACGAAGAAGAATTGGGGGCAGCTTTAGGAGGAGAAGAAGGTCTACTTTTTGCTTTGGATCTTAAGATGGAAGAGGAGGAAAAATGAAGATTTTTCAAGCTTTCAAAGAAAGTATCAAAAATACCCTCCTTCCTCTGAGACCTAGTGTAAGGTCGAGAATCTAGAATTATTTTATATTATTACCTCTGAGCGATTCTGTCAACAACTTGTGCCTCCTGGGGAATCAGGAGTCCTCTCAAACACTCTCCTATATCTTCCTCTTCTTCTAAAACTAGGAGAACTTTTTGATATTGGTGATAGATGGTCTTTAAACTCCAAGCGACAGTATTCAAATCAGAAATGATATCCAGTAGAGTGCTTTGAAAACTAAGGTCTAGTTGAATAATAGGAGGCTGCTCCTCCAAATTAGGTATTATCACAGCTGGTAGGACCATAACTTGTTCATAAAATAGAGCATTAAAACATAGATCTACACTATAAGCACTCCCCACTAGAGTTGTAAAAAATTACTACACAGATAATTGTTTGAAATCAATTCTGTTCACAATATTCACAATCTGAACTATAATTATCAAAACTATCTATCTATATCCAAAGTTTTTCCAAACCCTTTAAAAGTTTTAGAAGCTAGAATAAATAGCAACAGAGCACCGAGAGGCCTCTCAAAAAACACAATCTCTTGGGAAAATAGTTAAGTAACTAATCCATCAGAAGGAGGACACATGTCCTTAAAGTTTAGCACAATAAAATAGTAAAAAGGGAAACTAGATGGCCGAATCAGGCTCCTTATCTAAGGCATGATCCTTTCTTGTTGCTAGACTTCCATCTTCATCGGTAACTGATTGAGTCAGATTCCATTCTTTGTATGCTTGAACTAATTCCTTTGCAAGCGATAGATGCAGGATTTTAGAGTTCACTATTCGGGCCATGGAGGCATCTTTGTTCCAGCTTAGCTTCTTCACCTTGTCAATAACAATGGATAACTGATCAACACACAAATAAAGCATGGATTCATTCCTTGCTATCTGGGTCAAATCAGAGGCCTTGGGATGAATCTTTTCTCTGATATTTTTAATGGCTGAGTCAAAAGCATCCAAAGCACCTTTCAGTTCTTGTTCACCAAAGATAGAGGGGTAGGTATAAGTGAAATTAATCACTTTCAACTCTGTTAGGGCAGCCTTTTGGATTTTCTTAGCTTCAGCTTCATATTCTTTATTGTCTCTAATGGCACTTCTTATTAGATAAATATGCCAGCTGATGTTTTTTCTGAGTATGAAGAAATAAGACTCCTTAGCACCTTTAAGTAACTTTTCCGCACAGAATTTATTAAAGTTGTGCCTTTTGATATCCATAAATTTGGTCATTGTTGACACCCACTTTTCTTCATCTATGCCCCATACTTGACGTTGAGCCTGCAGCTCCCCTATCATTGTCTCAGTTTTATGAAGAATTGAATGTGAATCTTTAATATACTATCTACCATTATTTAGCACTTGAGCCATCCATTCATCAACTGAAGAAACTAAAGTTCATTTCCTTTGAACTTGATTCAGTAGAGTCTTATTTTCTTCAGAATTGGGATCAAACACTTGAGAAGATTGAGACAATGGGGTAGCATCAAAGTTACATAATGCATTAATAAACTGAGAAAGTGAAACAATGGTCTATTTCAACTCTTTCTTCTCTTTGCTATCCTCCACCGATGTAATCAGCATTTGTTGGGCTATTTCTTTGAATAGGTGGTTTTTCCCAACTCTGTCCATTGTTCCCAACTCAATTTTGGTAACTTCAAAATCCTCAACCACCACATCTTGCTTCTCTTCCTTAGGCCTATAAGTAGTGACCTCGGGTATCCACTTTCCAGTCTTAGCATCAGCAAACATGCGCACTGTTCTTTTCACCTTCTTGGCTTTGGGAGTTTTTTGAGCATATTTACTCATAATATCTTGCATTGGTATTGACATAGGAATCAGACTCTGCTTCTTATTAACTAAAGAAGTTAACCATTTGGGCATGTCACTGGTTGTTGCTAGTTGGGGACCAAATTTAACAAGAGTATCCATTAAATCCAGGGTTACATCTTCAAGATCAAAAAGATCTTTCCCAATTTGATCATCATCTCCAATTTGATAATTCAAGTCTTCAAACTTGTCATCCTCTAGATTAACTGTCTCCATTTTCTCTTGAGTCATCTTCGCCTTCTTTTGTGATTGAGAGCGTGACCTAGTGATACGTTGAGTAGAGACCATAGATGAAAGTTCCACAACAGACTTCTTTTTAGATTCTTTCTTCTGCTACTTACCAGATGAACCTGCATTACCAGATGTTTTAGGCATATTAGAAACAATGGGGGGAGAAAATAAAATTAAAGATTTATTTCCAGTCGTTTTAGGACTAGACTGCTCTTTTTTAATTTGTAGCCATTTCTCAGTTAATTTGAGAACATGTTGTGTTCTACTTTTAATGTCATCTTCTTCCTCCTTTGACCAATCAACATCTACCTCTTCAGTATCCAGAAGTCTTTTGAAATTAGGTTCAATCAAATTAGAACCATCATCTGTTACTCCTTCTATGCTGAACTGTATTCTCATGGACAAAATTTGGGAGATGTAGAGTCTACTATGGCTTCTTGTCATGACTTGAGATTTGTTTACACAATCCTCCCAGAAATCCTCTAAATGGGGAACTGGAAACATGTGAGACCTTAAACCTAGGCTACAACTAGCAAAAATTTTGTTATTGAAGCCTGTTCTCTTTGTGTAGTACTTAAAATCGAAATGACCAAGGTCACTTCCGATACTTATGGCATCTTCAATCGTTAGACAAAAAAGTTTTCCTAGCTACAATGGGAATATTTTTTCACCTCAATCTCCAAGAAGGAAATGTTTTAGCACAACGGTGAGCTATCTGCAAATTTCAGCAAAGATGAAATAGTTAAATGCATATCTAGGCAATTTGGTAGGGGCATCCTCAAAACCACCAATTCTTAAATAAGAGAACCTAGGGAATTGGATATAATAACTCCCAAACCTAGTCACAAAGTGTTGAGCTTCTGAGCTCATCCTCCTGGCTGAATCTCTAGACATTTTGAAGCAAATTTTACCCATGAAGGTATCACAAATTCTTCTGTAATTCTGAATCACACTATCTTTGTGAAGCATAGAGAAATATTCAAACACACACATGCCATCAATCCAAGGCTCGTGAACCATGCCATCCCATATCCTACTACATGATAGGAAATACATCAGATAAGAGGACATATGAAAGCTACATCCAATATGCTTGGAACTATTCAACTATTCTCTCATAGATTCTGCAATTAATTCAGCCCAATCCAATTTATTCTTTCCCTCTAAAATAATTTCTACATAGCAGAATAACCAGTCTGAAAACAAAGAAGCCTCGGGTGACCCTCTAACTCTGTGTAGCATTACCATGATATCACTAATGTGTGGATGCATGTGATTTCTGTTTAACTTCTTGGGCAAACAGGAACCTCCTCTCAGGGCATTTAACAACCAATACTTAGCTATGGAAGTACGGTTCACATCAGCATTAGGCTTGAACTTAACTAGGGATTGGGAAGGAGAAAAAGCTTAAAAAGTCTGTTCTTGGATTTGGAAAGCCGAAGCAAAAATTCCTCTGTTCACAACCATTAACACTTCACCATTTCTGTTAAGAATTGACTCAGTTCGCTGGTCATAATGTTTAATACATTCATGGACAAGCTCAGGGTAAACCACTGCAGGAGGGAAGCACGCAGCTATACATAACCCACTACTCAAAATTTCCATAGAAGGGGCATTTAATTCAACACATGCAGTAAGTCTATCAACTATCCCTTCAACATCATACCCCTCTAAATCTGTGTCTGTTACAATAGAATTATCGCACACCAAACTAGACACGTTCCCAAAGAAATGAAATGCAGACTTCATGCTTGCAAGGACAGACTGCAAATTGCTATAGAAACTCTCATAAAATTCACCAGCTTTTAAACTTAAACACTGGAAGAATGAAAACTTGAATTACCTTGATCCCTGAGTAAAATTCTACAACCAGAGCTTCGAAAACCCTTACCTCCGCTCTTTGCGCAACAACAACAATTCAAAAATAATGAATACCAAGAAGAGCTTTAAAAGAAACATCTTGAATGAGTAATTAATTACCCATAATTAAGAAAATAATGTCTTGAAGAGAGAAGTGACCATTCCCACACGTGATCATTTACTACCACTTTGCGCAAACTTTTATGTCACATGAATTCCTCATTAATTCGACAAATCAGACATGACTTAACCTCCGTAAAAAGACCTCTTCATCAAAAGCTTTACCCGAGTGGGGTCCACATCTGATAAGACGGTGGCTATCCTTGGTTTATACCACATGTCACTTTTTTAAGATCCTTCAACACCCTTGAACACTCTAGAACACTCTTGAACTAATTTCAAGGATGTTCGTATGTGTTCACCATTGTTCAAGCATGTTCCTTAATATCCCACCAACACTTTGGTACAAAGAGCCAAAATATTCAACCAATAACCTTCCACCCTTGATCGATCAAAGTTCTGCAACTTGTGATCATGAAACACCACCTTAGTGCAAATGCTAATCACCTGCTTCCACTTCATAAAAATATGAATGAGCTTGAACACCCTTGAACACTCTTGAACTGAGTTCAAGGATGTTCACAATTGTTCAAACCTGTTCAAACCTGTTCAAAAGACACTTTAGCAAAAGATTTTTCTCTTTTTAACAAGCAACGGTGAAACATGATGGGGGTATTTTCGTTAGGGTTTTAAACATGAGGTCTTAGGTAGCTTGAGATCCACAAAAATAACAAGGCGACTCTGAAAAAGGAACATTAAGGGAAAAGATCAAGATTTTGACTAACAGTTATTAAACTCATTAACCAAAAACCCTTCATTAGTCTTGTCACCATACTGATCCTTGAAAAGATCAATAAGTTCATCCATAGTTCCTACAAAACCATGAGATAAGATGCTAAACCATTCCCTAGCATCTTCTACTATAGATTGCACAAATAGCTTCATAAGAACATCTTCATGATTGATATTTAAATCATCTATAACATCAAAGAATTTTCTTAAATGTTCTTCGCAGGTGACAACATTATTACCTAAAAATTTTGGGGGTTTCTCTCCCATATCTTCTGTTATCACATTAGGATAACCTAGAATTCCAAAGAAATAAAATTTCTTATACCTTTCTACAGGAAGAGGCCTCCTTTAAAATATATCATTTTCCTTGGTTGTAGAAAATTTACTATGGTCTTTGAAAGAAGAAGCCTTATTTTTTTATGTTGTAGGGTGCTCTAGATCGGAAAAATAAATTGTAATTGACTGTAAGAATTCAATTTTTCATTTCATTTCAATGGTAGCAGCTTTTGCTTCAGCCTTTTCTAACATCTTACCCATAGTCTATTTTTATCTTCTAATTTTTTTGAGGTCAATGTCTAATTTGGACATTTTCTCTGTCAGGTTCCTCTGAGTTTTAGGCTTCTCAACTTATGTTTCCATAACTTTACTCTTTCCTTTATCTTTGAATTCTTGAGAACCTAATTTTTGGTGGGTACTAGGAATCTCTTGGTCTCTGCGAGACCTCTCTATATTCCTTGCATCTTGATGTCTTAAGGTTCTTTTCCTATTCTTATCAACATCTTTCTGCTCATGTTTTTTCTTCTTAAGTTCTTTTTCCCTTTTCATCTGTTGAATAAGGGCAAGATGTTTCATGAGGAGTCTTTCTTCCTCTGCAAGCTCATCAAAAGGAATTTCTTCAAAATCTAAACTAATTGTATTTGTTCCTTCTCTCTCACTAGAAGTGCTGGTAACTGCATAGGTATCTAGTCCGAGACTTGGGGCTTGGGCTACTAAATATTCTGAGGCACTCTCTTCTTGACTAGACTGGTTATTAATTTTCCTCCTAGTGCTATTATCTTCACTTCTTGGAGAAGAATCATTGATACTTGATTTATTTTTCTTCTGCCTCCAAGACATCCTAGTTTTTGAAGTAGTGGGGATCCCACTATCCAACTCAACTTTTGTATTATTCTTCATTCTAGACATAGTATTCATATTGAAAATATATCACTTGATTCTTCAACTGATCACAGAGATTTCAATTTTTAAAGTTGCCACCCAAACTTGGGAGTAATGAATGCTATTTAAAATGACTTAGGCAAATTTTAACTGTAAACATGATTTTTCTTTTGAAACTTAGAGATTCTGAATACTTTAAATCAAGACTTTACAAATCTTTATTTCCCAGTAGAGCTGTCATTTTGTTATCTCTTTTTCATGTAGCACAACCTTGATGTGACGGTATATTTATGTACTTGAAATACAAACTCCTATTTCATACAAAAGAAAGGCTAATTTATGAGGATATTAGATAATATCTTGGGATACCTGTTATCGCCTCCTTCTTTTTTGAGATCCACTGGCTCAGGCAGGTACTACCTATGTATGATTACTGATTTGCAGTATCTTTTAAGTGGATTATCTTCTTACTGGAATGCTGAAATGTCTTTTAATGGATCAATAAGTAAATGACTATGCAAAATACCATGAATACCCTGATATAAAGCTTAATGATCCACACTAGTATCTTGACAACAACAATTAGTAAGGTAATAAGGATTCTCATCCTTCTTCTTTTTTAGTTCTTATGAACCCTAGGAAGGATAACCTAATTTGATTCTCTCTTAAAGGAATCAGTAAACTAAATTATATTCCTCTGAAACAAAATTACTTGAATGGAATATATATTGAAATGTGAATGATTTGATAACTAAAACTATTGGTTGAACAATGATCAATCTCTTATCTAACTATAAAACTAGTGCCTTAACCTTGGACTATGAGTTAATATCAGGTATAACTCCACAATAAGGTGATTAACAAAACATATGCAAACAAAGATAAAATTCCTTACAGATTATCCTTTCTCTAAAACTATATCATCAGATCCTTAAACTATTGCTAAGCTCTCTAGGTCACTTGAAATAATTAATCCTTCCTTGAAGGAGCTTACAAATGACTGCACAATCACCTTGTGATCAGTATGCTTAAATGCCTTACAAGTAAACATACAAGAGAAATAACAGTAATAAAAAGAGACAATCCAAGATGTAGAAAAGAGATTAAAAATTTTTGTATTAATGTCTCAAAGCTTCAAATACATATAGATAGACAAATAGTACAAAGGCTCGAACAAATTTTAGTAGTCTGCCTTGTAATATATTTCATTGATTTTCAGGTTCCAACTTCCAACCTTTTACAATATGATAGAAAAGAACTATATAGAGGCATAAACCATCTTGGAATCCTTAAGAAAAGGATGCTACAAGATTCAGATGGTTTAGAATACCTAACCCTAAAAACCTAGAAAAAACAAAAGACAGGAAAACACCAAGCGGTGGAAGGACAAAACTAAAGAATAAAATCTGATCTTTCTTTTGTCTTCATGTGGATGCCGGAACCTTGGTTTGTATATGTTTAGGATAGCATCTAATAGTTAAAATAAGATCTAGTGACCGCAAATATAGGCCAAATTACACTAATCTCTTTAATATTTCTAACCTGTCTATGCTCATAGAAGAGTTGCCATGTGTCCTCTTTACTCTTCATCCATTACATCCAAGTCAACTGTGACACGATTCTTTTTCTTGGGCATTGTCTTGATGTCCCATGCTGTCATATCTTCCTATTTAGGCCACTCAAAATTTCAAATTTTCTCAAGTTGGGCCTTCTGCCTTTCCAATCTAGCATTTGTTATGCTATTTCCATCTGAGATTAATTTATTGCAATCTGTCTCTACCTTTATTGCCTCATCCAAACTATTGTTTTATCTCTCCATGTCTAACTCTCCCTAATCAGATATGTATATATCTTTTTTCAAAAACACATGGTCAAATTCTGCATCCCAAAGCCCTAGTGGCTTGATTTGATTGTCCTCGGTTCTAATGGGAGGTACAAATCTATTGTAACCTACCCCAAACATGTTCATCCTAGCCTCAATCTGATTTGTTTTTCCTTTAAAGAAGGATAAGTTAGCTCCAATTTGTTCTATTTCTATGCCAACTAGAGTTACTATCTCTAGAAAATCTGGCCTTAGTGGTTGCACAGATGCCAACCTCTCAAAAAGTGTTGTCCTTCTAGACCAAGTAGCATAAAATGGATTCAAAATTGATATAAAGACATTGAATTATGCTTGTAGGCTTGGAAACTTACCATAGGCCCCATACACTACATCAATCTTGTCTTTAATGGTGTCTATTCTATGTTGCAAAATTGAAGTCAAGGCTCCCAAAATAACACTATTGTGCTGTAATATCCCTTGCTCTATTTCAGTAACTATCTCCCATGTTTCTTCTGTCTAGATTTCTATATCCTATACCTCTTTAGGCTCAATAGGGGTAGGCTCTGTCACATCTAGTAATTGTTTAGTAAGCTCATCTATGAGCTTCTATTGTGTCTTAATCTTTATAAGTCCTAGCTCTCTATCTTTAACAATGTCACTAGTATCACTAGTGAGTTTCTATTGTTTTTTTGACATTTGAGCTACTTTTGGCTCATTAAGTTGGGAAAAGTGAGTTAGCACTTGGGATATTTCCAAATCCCCTATATTCTGGACTAACCTGATGATTTTGTTACCTTCCATCTTCTCTTGGATGTTCAACAGGGATGGCTCCTAATCTTTGGGAGCCAAGCTCCACATTGCAAGTGCCTGGGACTTAGGGTTATATCCAAACCCTCTTATCATATCCCCAACCTGTGTCTTTGATGAAATTTTGACATTAGATTGTTTCCTTATTTGATCAATTATGAAGGCTGAGGACAGATCCCAACCTTCCACTAATAGCATCCCACTGGCCTTGACCAACTGCCTAGCTTGTTCTGGTGTTATTTGCTTAGATTTAGGATCATAATCCTGCAATGTCTGTAGAGCCTCTTCGGTGACTGGGTCACCACCTGCCAATTACAACTATTTTCCAACCTGTTGTTTCTTGTTCTAGCTGAGGAAATCTTTGAATTCCTTTGTCTTAAGAAAGTTGTCATCTTTAAGGAACTCATCCTGATGTATCAACCTTTCATCTGTACAAGTTCTTAGAGGTAACTCTTCCTCATCTTCTATACCTTTTGTAATTTCTTTCCTTCCCTGATCTATTTTTTTAGTAAGTGATCATAAGGCTTGTTCCTTGTTATAAGGGCAGAAAATTTGTCTATTCTTTTCTCCTTCTTCTGAGAAGGTTCCCCTATTTCCACTCTTTGTTTCTTTCGTTTGGGTTCATTTGTCACTTCCTTCTCAGGGACCTCTGTTAGGTCTACGATATTTTCTCCTTTAGCTGCCTCTTATTCTTCAACTACCTGATAATCTAGATGGACAATGGGTGAAGGATATCCCTCATCACTATCATCATATTCTAACTCTGAGTGCTCTTCTTGATCCTTCTCAGGTACTACTATTACATCCTCAAATTGATTTCACAAGAGAGTATGGGAGTTGATCATGGCCTCTAGCCTCTTCAAATAGAGCATATCAGGGAAAAACCCTCCAAATTTTAGACCTTTTCTCTTCACTTTCCTCTCCAAATCCATAAGTTCATTTAAATTTGACACTCTCTTATCGACCTCCTCATCCTCCAAAATATTTCTTATTAAATCTTCTTCCATGCATTTTTCATGGTCCTTTATGTAGGGGATGGTTGGTGTTAGCAAATTTTTGGCACTAAGAATAAATCCTTCTATATCAACAAATCTGTGTAAGGCCACATTCATCCTATAATGATTTAACCATTTATTACAAGGTCTAATGCCCCTCTTCCATTAGTAAAATTGTAAATTCTGAACTGCCTAGGGGTAAATGTACCCTTCTTGTGTGATGCTAGATGCTCCTTGTTTGCCAAAATGAGCTACTTGATGAATTCCATTGCAACTATCCTTGGTGGCACATGGAATGGGAATACATGTGGAGGGTGAGAAAACCCATAGACCCTCATTATTGTGAAGTTATTCTCATAGTAAAAGTCTCCCCAGTTATGGTCTCCTGGCCATTTGTCTATATACTGGCATGGCCTCAATAGTCGTATCAGTTTTACTGGCAGCCTAATCTTGTTGACACCTAGGCATTGAAGAATTGGATAAACTATCCAATTTTTGAAAGCACAAAACTCCTACTCCCTAGAATTATAGTTCCAAACTTGCAGCCAAAATTGAACAGGGTTAGGGTGGTTGTGATTAAATTGTTGTGGCTTAAGATATTGACTATTCAAGAGTGAGGAGTTATAATATAGGATCAAATGCATAAGAACTGAATAATGCATAAAATTAGGATGATCCTTTTTAATTTTTATGTCTATGAAACCCTGGTGCATCTGGTCTATAATGTACTGAATATAGTCATAATTAGAGGTAGTATGTAGGCTTCGCATATCCAGTACCATCATCAAAATATTTGATGTAATCCTATACGCTCCTGCATCCTTTCCTATCACTCTGCAAAGTGCATATAATATGTACTTCATATAGAATTTCAAGTCCTTGTAGAAATATGGGGTTTCTCCTGGCATGGGTGCTATGTAGTTCTTCATCTTCTTTGAAACATGATGTTTCTTGATCAACTTGGTTGCAATGCCAAACTCTCTGATATATCTATTCTCTAAGCTCTTCAAGTTTATCTATGTGGTCATAGGATAGTATACATTGAAACCCTTCATGAAAGTATTCCTGTATAGGGTAAGTAGGGCTTTTCCATCATCCCTCTTAATCATTTTGGTCAGGGTATCATACCTACTAGCCAGCTCCAAGATAAAATCAACATCTACAAAGATGTCAGGAACAACTAACCTAGCTAACCCATAGGTCCAAGTGTTTGAAATTGGCATGGGATCATTACAATTATTGAAAAAGTAATTAAATAATGAATATCCTGATGATCCTGGGGTTTTTGCATCTCTAACATATGCTAGGTCATCAATTAAAACATCAACACTAACCTTTCTATTCTGGCTTGAGCCGGGTAACAATGTGAGAAATTCATTTGAATAATTTCTCTTCCCCTTTGTATCATCCTCAACATCATCACCTCTTCCACTGGTGGATGCTAGAATAATTGCTTGGATCATTTTTTCTTTTTGTGCTGTGATCACACCTTTCTTTACTGATATTGAAACAAATGTTCAAAACCCTCACTACCAACTGCCAATTACCCTAAAATCTGTAATTTTGAGCATCGAAGACACTGTTAATCACAATCTCTGTTGAATTATGAATCAAGAAATCACCTTTCTGAACACATACTGCTTGGAAATTTCACTCTATAAAATTATTAGCTCTAAGAATTTGGAAGCTATTAAGAGTGCAATGACAATAGATATGCATACTTATAACCAAGAAATCAATGAAGGTGTCTCTTCGAATTGGTAAACTTATAATTCAGTCACTTCCGCCATTAGTTTACACACTGTGATATAAATTTCTTGTCATAGCCGTGGCATTTAAACTAACAAGTAATCAATTTTTGATGAGTTCTTTTGCATATAAAAACCTTATAAAATTTGAAAAGAGATCGAAATCAGATTTTATTGGCTGCATTAAATCATATTACGACTACTTTTCCATCTGTCAAAATCTCTGTAATCTTATTGGTCGGCAACTATCCATCATGGCGTCACAGATGAGTCATTTTTTAACTCTGGTTTCAATCTGGTGACCTAGTGACCGAGCAATATCCTTGTCACTTAATATTCCTTCTAACCCCAGTTTGTTACCAAGACTTAGCGACAACGTTGGATCAATATTTAGATCAACGGTTGTCTCTATGTCGCCTGATCTTTTAACTCAACACTTCCTTTTACGGAGACAATGCGACTGAAGCATTTACTTAAATTTTCTTTAACCTTAGGTTACATCTAGAGACTTGGCAACTGTTTAATCTCTATGTCACTGAACCAAATCTCTAACTCATAGTTTATATAGAGACCTGGCGACAAAAGCCTTTAGTCTCTTTTTCTCTTAATATTTTCACTTTAATGACTTCTACCTGGAGACAACGCGACTACTATTGATCTCCACTTTCTCTGCATCTAACGGTTGTCTCTAAGTCTCATAATCTTCATTACAAACACTAAATTTTCATGAGACTTCATGAAAAATGGACACGTGTCTTACTTTTCCTTCTTGTCTCTTAATTGCCAGATCCTACTTGACTTTTCAACTCTATACCGTGACCACACGACTACCGTCCGATCTGGCTTCCATCCATGGTTGTAGCTGAATCTCTTGATTTTTGACTTAACTCATCTTTCTTCATGCGACTGCATGACAACACTGTTACTCTAACTGACATCTAACCTGGGTGTATCCAGAGATTTAGTAACCATTAAAACTCCATGTCGCTTGATTTTTTTCTAAACTGAAAGGTTAATCTGGAGACAACCCGACTATTGTTGGATTAATTTTCTGATCAACGGTCTACACCAAGTCTTGTGATCCTCTGAGGCTTATTCCTTTTATTCAGAGATTACATGACTAAAGAATTTCACCAAGTATCCAGATTAAATAGAATATTCACTTTCCTTTATGAGACTAAGCGAACAAATATTAGCACATGCAAATAACTTCAAACTTAAGTCATGAAAAGGTAACATGAAAATAGAACCTGTCTAAGCAATTTAGGGCTTTCTTTCATTTTGAATAGAAATAACCTAAGGGATTAGTGTTTGTGCCATTTTCAAATAGGTTTAGGGCTAAAGCATTTACTTGCAGAGGTATGTAAGCATTTTAAACATGATTTTCAAACTTTTGAAGATAGGCAATTACAGGAAACCTCAAAAATTTCTAGGGCAAACTCAAAAACTAGAAATACAACCAACAGTGGCTCTCTCTGAGGATGGCTAAACATAAGTTTATGACAAGAATCTCAGAAACTCTGGTTGCAGACCTTTTATTTGATGTTGACTAACTACTGCTGGAAGGGAAACACACAACTGAAAGGGAAACCTACTTATGTACATATGATACAAATTTTCTTACTTGTGCATGAAAACTTGATTTTCAATTGAAAAAAGGCTTGAGAAATTGCCCATGCACAGGCAACTCAAATTCTTCTCCATTCATATTCTTCAGAATATAAGAATCTTTGCCAAAGGTCTGAGAGATGACAAAAGCTCCAAGCCATAATGACTCAAACTTCTTATGCTTTCCTTTATCTTCTGCTCTTACATTCCATTGAAAAATAAGGTCATCTAGTTGGAATTTTCTATTACTATCCCTTTTTTCAAATAGATATTTCATCTTTTTATGTAACTTCACATTCTCTTTCTGGCTATCCTTTCTGATTTCATCCAACTCTGTCAACTACATCACTCTATTTTTCATACTGTCAAAAATCTCTAATTGTTCTTCTTGTATAAACTGGTATACTGGCAACAAATTATTAACAAGTAGTCTTGACTTCATACCATATACAAGTTCAAATGGTGATTTTCCTGTTGCCTTTTTAACTATTATCTTGTCCGCCCATAGAGCTAACCTCAATTTTGTATGCCATGCTCTCTTATTCTTCTCAAGAGTCTTCTTTAAAATCTTCAATATACTTTTGTTACTAGATTCAGCTTGTCCATTTTCTTGAGGATGGTATGGGGATGAATATGAAATCATTATCCCATACTTCTCACAGAACTCTTTTATCTCATCTGACCTAAAACACATGGCATTGTCCATTACTAATTTTATAGGCATACCAAATCTGGTTAATATATTTTCCATCAAGAATTCAGTAACAACCTTACTTATTGCTTTCTTTGTGGGGATATCTTCAATCCATTTTGTAAAGTAATCTATGGCTACAAGTATCCAACTATGTCCACCATTGGATTTTTCTGAAAATTCACCTATAAAATCAATTCCCCACATAGAAAAGGGGCTTCTACACTTACTGGACTTAGTAACAGAGCTCCTAAAAAATTTAACTTATTTGTGAACCTCTGACATGGCTCACATCTCCTAACATATGCATGGGTATCCTTGAATAAACTAGGCCAAAAATAACCAGCCCTTAGAATTTTGTGGGCAGTAGTCTCGGAAAAAAAATGGCCTCCACAGACCCCAACATGCATTTCATTTAATATTTTCTCAGATTGGCTTTGATCTAGACATAATAGTAATACACCATTTCTATCTTTCCAGTATAAATCTCCTTGTACTAAAGTGTATCTTTGAGCCTGTAATATGAGACCTCTCTTTTGATTATCTGTCATAGCATTAGGACACTTGGCATTTTATTAAGAAAAATACACTATCAGTATAAAATGGTTGTTTCTCTATACTAGTAATTGTCTGATCATGTATTTTTGTATCATTTATTTGTACTAAATCCAAGTTCTCTTCGGTCATGAGATTTTCCAAACCTTGACCTCTTACCAATTTTGTAATGTGGATTTCTAGGTTGAATTCCTGAATTCGGTTGATCCACTTACATCTATTTCCAGTTACTTCTGATTGGGTAAGAATATCTTTTATTGTTGCATGAGGTACATATGCCAATACCTTAGCACAAACTAAGTATGGTCTAAAATATTTTATAGCCTTTACTAGGGCATATGCTTGCTTTTCCATCATTTCATAATTCAACTCTACAACATGAAGGGATTTGATAAAAAAGGCTATTGGATGTTCAAACCCTTCAACATCCTTTTGTAATAGAACAATAGCAATAGTGTGAAAAGATGCAAAGGAAAATAAATAAAAGGGCTTACTGTAGTCTGGTGATTTCAGAACAGGTGCCTCTTGTACTACCTTCTTTATTATTTCAAATGTTATTTGAGCTTCCTCATTCTAGTAAAATTTTGTATCTTTCTTTAGCAACTTGATAATTGGTTTGACAACTTCTGCAAAGTTAGCTATGAATCTTCTGACAAAGTTTATATTTCCTAAGAAATATTGTACTCCTTTTATATTTTTTGGAGCAGTGACTTTTTGGATAGCCTCTATTCTCTCAGGGTCTATCCTAACTCCATCTTTGGACACTATATGTCCTAGTAATTTTCCTTCTGTAACTGCAAAATGACATTTCCTAGGGTTTAGTGAAACACAATACTCTAAAGCTTTATTAAAAAATTTCTCTAGGTGTTCACAGTGATCCCCTACTTTTTTAGAATATGCAGTCAAATCATCTTGATAAATAACCATGAATAAATCAATAAATTCTTTAAAATCCACATCCATGGCTCTTTGGAAAGTTGCTCCTGCATTTATTAATCCAAAGGGCATTCTGACATAGACATAGGTTCCCCATGGAGTAGTAAAAGCAGTTTGAATTTCTCTAATTCTTTCACAAGTTCCTGGTTGTAGCCTGAGAAACCATCCATCATTGATATAAATTCACAACCAGTTACCTTATGCAACATTGCTTCCATATTTGGTAAAGAAAAAATATCTTTTAAGGAAGTAATATTCAAATTTCTGAAATCTACACATAGTCTTATGTCACCATTCTTCTTTCTTATTGGTACTAGGTTTGAGACCCAAGTTGAGTATCTGATGGGCTGGATAATTCCAGCATCCTTTAACTTCATCAACTGATGTTGTATCTTAGGAGCCAACAGAGGATTAATAGGTCTCTACTTCTGTCTGAATGGTTTCATGTCAGTTTTTAGTGGGATTTCATGTTGGAAAAGATCCCCTCTATAAGCCTTAAGATCTTCATATGACCAAGCAAAAACATACTTATGTTTTCTTAATAGTTTTATAAGGTTGGTTCTAGCATGAGAGTCTAATACTTTTCCAATGTAAACTATTTAAGGAGTGGTCTATGAACCCAAATTTATTTATTCTAAATCCTCAACCTTGGCATTGCTTATTCCTGATGTTTTCTCACTTTAATCAGTTAAAAATGCCTCTAGTTATACCAATCCCTTAGGAATATGGTTAGAACTAAGTTGGACAACCTCATCCCCCATTATATACTCCTTACCCTCAATGACTTCAAGCAGATTATTGCAATCTATATGCTGATCCTCATAATGGTTAAGGCACTAAATAAATATAAGGATATCTTGGTCATCCTCGAACACTTTCCAGTTGTAAATGTTATCTGGGACAACAGGTCTTCTTTTGACTTCCAAAATTGATACCCCTTTAATGGTCATGTCATCAGTTTCAAGGCAATATTAGCCAAGAAATATGCCATTATGTTCCTAGACCTTTCTATCCAGTTTATATTAAAGGCATCAAAGAATTCTATTTGATCCCAAATAACATGTCTATACATTTTTAATCTATCATTCTTTACAGCATATTTGGATCTCACCTGGGCTACTACTAACTCTGAGTCACCATAGACTTTTATACTTTTTATACCATGTTTAGTAGGAATTTCTAGCCCTAGAAACAAAGCTTCATACTCTGATGTATTATTTGTAAATTGCAAAGATAGTAGAAAAGAATATTTGAAAGTGGTACCTAATGGAGATATAAATAGAACTCCTGCTCCTAAGCCTTCTTTAGAACAAGCTCCATCAAAGTACTTCTGCCATAAACCATCATTTTGTAAAGATAACTCCTTCACCAAAGGATCAACATTTTCACACTGGTGATCACTCCTTTTGATTCTAAAATTTTCCATGTCAATGTCAACATAGTAATTAATGTCAGTGTCTTAATGCCACTCAATCATATGAGGTTTTCTTCCTTCTCTAGACACTTTGACATTATTTCTAGTAATATTGAATGTAGCATATGATAAATCACATTTTATACTACCTCCCATTGAAGCACTCCACTTTCTTGATAATAGCATACCAAAATTTGGTGGAATGTCAACAACAAGTACACTCATTGTTAAAACTATATCAAGGCATACATCTAGCTTATAAGGCATAGCTTCAATGGTACCAATAACTGGGACTTCTCTAGAATCCATTGCTTGACACTGGTGGTACCCTAAATTTTTATAATTTAGAAGTCCCAATCCATTATCAAGAAGCATGTTTCTCCATACTAAAAAAGATAAAAGGAAGGAAGCTTTTTGACATAAATAAATAGAACTAACTAATCGAAGCCTTCAGAAAATGCTAGAATTTAGACCTGCTACAAAGATGATTTTGATAGAGGATAAAGATGGTCAAATTTTAAAAATATAAAAGCAACCCAGTTCGGGAAATCACATTTACTATCTCTAGTAGAAATATTAGCTTTTCATGAGGTGTTTTGGATTTTTGACCAAAGCCAAATCTTAAAGTTAGGTAGTTATGTTTTAGTTAGTTTATTGTTTTTTCAAAATAATTTGTAATAAGAGTTGTGTCTTTTCACCCTAAAAGGTGTGAAAGCCACTCAAACACATATATATACATAATGTAAAATGTAAAGAGAGGAAAATACAATAATATAATTTCACATATTGAATAGTTTTGGATCAAAAACTATAACATGGACCTGGACGTACTATTTCTTTAAAATCAATAAAGAAAAGTCTTTTTACTTCATATATGCAATTGTTTCATTAATCATTATACAATTAGTCCCTCAGATAAACCAATAGAACTTCTTCAAAGTGATAGTTTGATGTGCATGCTTCTTAATTTGATTCAATATAGTCTATATTTTCAATTGGTTTTCTCATTTTGCATGGTTAAAATTTATTTGATTGAGGCCTCAGTCAATTGGGTTGTCATCTGAGAAGTATTACCCTTTTGAAATATCTCTGAATTTGTTTTAGGTTGCATGTGCATTCCATAACACCTTTGAAGTGATAAGTTTTCTTGTAAAACTGTCTATGAGGTTGAACATAAGATTGGATTGATAGTGACTCTATTGCCCATGGTTGATTAAGGCACTGGTCTTTCTTGCTTATTTGGATTATATTCATTTAGTTCATTGTTTATAGTTTTGTGATATCTTATCTATCTGTTCATTTCAAATTACATACACATTTACTAAACATTCTTTCAATTACTTAAATTATTTCAATTTATAGTTCATGATATATTGCTTTCAGTTAGATTTCTTTCAAGTGCCTTGCCATACTTGAGAGAGAAGGTTGAAGTGTTACTTATCTGCTATAAAAATCCTTGTAACTTGAAAGATTAGTCAAGGTATAGGCCTACCAGCATTGGTTTTGCAAAGCCAAAATTGCAAAAGTTCTAACCTTTCCTTGGTTGTGACTTATTAGTTGGCCAAATCACTCGGGTTTCCCAGCATTGGATTGGCAATTCCATAGGAAATCCAATCTATTGATTTGAGCACCAACAAATTGGCGAATCTACTGGGGACTTGTTCAAAAGAACATTTTTGTATTTTACCTAGAAGCTCTAGTGATATATTTAAGACTCTACTGGGAAAAAAGAATTCAGAAGATAGTAAGTATTTTCCTTCTAATAAGAAGGTGGTGACTCTATTGAACAAAGAATTTTAGTTAGTGACTCTACTGAGGGAGAAGAGTTAGAAGGAGATGGTGGATCATTTTTTCAAATGTATCCATCATTTCAAAGAAAGAATTTTATTCCAGATGGTATCAGGTCATTGGATCTTAGGAGATTTCAATGCATCCCAAATAAGTTATCCCTTAAAATTTCACAACCTCTACCAAAGTTCCATGGAGAATGGGATGAATCAACACTACAACACTTGGATGCATTTTATACATTTATAGAAGATTATGAGGTTTCTATAGAGGATTAGGTGATGAGGCTATTTGTTAGGACGTTAAAAGATAATGCCAGACAAGTATATGAATCACTACCCACACAATCCATCTCATCATGGAGACAGTTTGAGTAGTGGTTTCTTGATATGTTTCATGATGTCAATGGTGAAGAAGAAAACACATGTCATGAATAAGACATGTGGTATGAATAGGAAAGAGATCCAAATTATATTTTGGAAGAAGAATCTGACATGTCCCCTTTGGATACATTCTTCAGTTTGGAACGATTTAAAGGTGAACCTGCACTATAGTTGTTCATGAGAATGATAAAGATCTATCAGGAAATACCTTTAGATATCAGGCCTCTGGGAAGGGAATTAATGGATAAATTTTGTGAGTTAGGGATATACCATGATTCTCAACTACTAGCTTTTCTTGAGAAAATATGTGAAGTATTGAGGGAAGAAAAGAATGTTGACACAGAGGAAGAAAATTTGAATTAGATTGAAGTAGAATTTGTACGTAGTGAGATTTGCATGGAAATAGGTATCAATGACCATGATGATGAGGAAGAATATCTTCTCAGTACATAAGAAATCTCATATTTAATAGACATGGAATATCAAAAACATGTTGAGAAGAGTGGTCAAATTTATTTCTCAATGCAACCTGATAAGCAAGTTGATGGATCAGTACATACTCAGGGGGTACTAGATGAAGAAGATGATAAATTTCAAGAATCAAATAATGGAGATGAAATAGAAAAACATACAACATATGAACATGATGAAGTTTCATATCAAATCTCTCATGGAGATATGCCTGAGTTCTCTATATCTGTGAATCCATTATTTGAAGAATATTTTATATGCAATCAAGTCCATCAACATCATGATAAAGACAGTGAACTTAGTGATCATTTTGAAGATGATGAAACTCAAAATATGTATGGGGAAGTGTATTCAGAAAGTGAGACATGCATTATTTTATTCTATGAGAAGAAGTTGTATCAAATATGTGAAGATGAGATGGAATCAAATAGACATAATGAGGAGAATGTGTTGAAGATTAGTTCTGAAAATTATTTGAGTAACCTATCTGATCAAATTATTGATAAGAAGGAAGTTCATGAATGTGAGTTATCTCCAAATCATTTTTGTGAAAAGAAACAACATCTTGAGTATAGGGAAGATTGTGTATGTAAAGACATCCAAGCAAAAGAGATTAATCTAGTTACTTGTAGGGTTGATAAAATGCATGGGGATCTTTTATTTAGCAAGGACTACAGTGCACCTACTAAATTTTCTAAAGGTAAACAAAAGTAAAAGTGTGTTAATAAAGAAATGAATTTTGTCCATGAGAGTGGTGGCATCGTATTCGGGAGATCCAAAGTATTACATGATCAAAATTATGTGTTTGATAGAGGAAAGAAGCAGTGTTCATTTTTTGGGGGGGCCCGGGGCCACCCAATTGAATGTTCCTATGAAATTTCTTCATGAGCCTATTGGTATAAAGATAAATCTTAAATATGAGAACCAAATCACTTTGCATCAGATTAAGTGTGGATACTTGATCTGCTTCTCCAGAGATAGCTAGAATCTCACTATGCTCACAGGGAGCATACGTCCCTAGAAAGAGCCATTAGTGGTACCCTAATTTTTAGTAATTTAGAAGTCCCAATCCATTATCAAGAAGCATGTTTCTCCATTACTAAAAAGGATAAAAGGAAGGAAGCTTTATGACATAAATAAATAGAACTAACTAATCGAAGCCTTCAGAAAATGCTGGAATTTAGACCTGCTACAAAGATGATTTCGACAGAGGATAAAGATGGTTGAATTTTAAAAATCTAAAAGGGACCTAGTTTGGGAAATCAAATTTCTATCTCCAGAAAAAATATTAGCTTTTCACAAGGTGTTTTGGATTTTTGACCAAAGCCAAATCCAAAATTTAGGTAGTTATGTTTTACTTAGTTTATTGTTTTTTCAAAATAATTTGTAATAAGAGTTGTGTCTTTTCACCCTAAAAGGTGTGAAAGCCACTCAAACACATATATATATACATAATGTAAAATGTAAAGAGAGGACAATACAATAATATAATTTCACATATTGAATAGTTTTGGATCAACAACTATAACATGGACCTGAATGTACTATTTCTTGAAATTCAATAAAGATAAGTCTTTTTTCTTCATATATGCAATTGTTTCATTAATCATTTTATAATTAGTCCCTCAGATAAACCAATAGAACTTCTTCAAAGTGATAGTTTGATGTGCATGCTTCTTAATTTGATTCAATATAGTCTATATTTTCAATTGGTTTTCTCATTTTTCATGGTTAAATTTTTTTTGATTGAGGCCTCAGTCGATTGGGCTTTCATCTAAGAAGTATTACCCTTTTGAAATATCTCTGAATTTGTTTTAGGTTGCATGTACATTCCATAACACCTTTGAAGTGATAATTTTTCTTGTAAAACTGTCTCTGAGGTTGAACATAAGATTGGATTGATAGTGACTCTATTTCCCATGGTTGATTAAGGCACTGGTCTTTCTTGCTTATTTGGATTATAGTCATTTAGTTCATTGTTTATAGTTTTGTGATATCTTATCTATTTGTTCATTTCAAATTACATACACATTTACGAAACATTCTTTCAATTACTTAAATTATTTCAATTTATAGTTCATGATATATTGCTTTCAGTTAGATTTCTTTCAAGTGCCTTGCCATACTTGAGAGAGAAGGTTGAAGTGTTACTTATCTGCTATAAAAATCCTTGTAACTTGAAGGATAAGTCAAGGTATAGGCCTACCAACCTTGGTTTTGCAGAGCCAAAATTGCAGAAAATCTAACCTTGCCTTGGTTGTGACTTGTTAGTTGGCCAAATCACTCGGGTTTCCCAGCATTGGATTGGCAAGTCCATAGGAAATCCAATCTATTGATTTGAGCACAAAAAAAAACCTCCCATGAGGAGTATCAACTTGTAATCCCATGGATTTCATTATTTCTACTGGCATAACAGTATTGGAAGCTCCTGAATCTATAATACAATTTTTTAGCTTCTTTCCATTAATCACCAATGTTAGCAAAAAATGGTTCAACAACTTTTGGAGAAGTAGTTGTATTTAGAAAAATCTGAGGAATCTCAGATATCATCACTTCAGGTTCTTTTCCCTTGTTATTTTTTTTCTTCTCAATATACTCTGCATTTTGAGCTTTCACCGAGGGCACACTGTTCAACACTGATAAAACTTTCTCTTTGTGTTCTTTTATTTTCATCATCTCAAGAAATGGGACCTTTATTGTCATTTGAGATAAGCATTGTCCCATGTCTATTGGAGTATAGTTTGCATTTGAGGCTTTTGGTTTTTCCACAATGATTTTATTTTCTTCTGGCTGAATATGCACAACAGGTTCTTCCCTCTTAGATTTTTTATTTTCCACATTAGGGGAAGAAGAACCTGCCTCTAGTTCTTTAGCCTTTTCTACATGTACATATTTTTTCTCACTAGATTTGTTTACTACCTTGACCTTAGGTCTATTTGAATTTTCCCTAGGCCCATCATTTTTAGGTACATATTTAGCATCTATTTTGTTTTCTTTTATAATAATGTATGATGGTTGACTGCCAACATTACCCACCACTATGTTTCTTAGGTGATAGTTGTTCCTAGCTTTGTTCACTAAATCAACAGTGATTCTAGATTTTTCCTCATCAGAGGCTTTTTCCATTACTGGATTTTTCCTGACTATTTTGGTCATGACACCTTATGTCATCATCCCTTTCTTCTTCCTCACTATCTGACAAGGCTTGCTGCTAGTGAACTTCAAGATTTCCTTGCGAGCCATATATGTCATGATTCTCAATTTCTTCATCAGAATTCATATCATGACAAGAATATGCATTATTCATATTATAATCACATGTGTCATCTTATTCCTTACCTTGCTCCTGATTTTATTTTAAATCCAAAGAAACAACACAAAATTCATGATTGTGTGGTGCCTCAAAGGCCTCACACCAGAATTCATCATTGCACATATGAATAGCATTTTTATGTAAAGGATCAGGGGTCCTATTCTCAGTTTTCTCTTTTCTAAGTGGAGCAATAGGTTTACCATCCTTAAATTGGGTACCATAGGGGTAATTTTGCATCCTATTTTGTGGATTTTAATTGTTATTATAGGATGGCTTATTGTTTTGTGGAGCCCTATACTCTTTGTACTCAGGTTCCTTCTAATTGCTTCTATTAAAGCGTGGATCCTCTCTTTTACCCAAATTTCCTGATATCCTTCTGTTCATTTCTATGTTCATAGCCATTTTATAGGATTCTATTAAAGTCCTAGGATTTTTATCCCTCAATGTATAGCCCATTTTTGAATCAAATGCATTAAGATAAGTAGCTAGACATACCTTCTAATCCTACTTCATCTTTTGGAATAGCTTATGCATAGCTCACTGAAATCTTGTATTGAACTATGTCACTTCTTCATTTGAGCTCTTCCTTATGTTATTACACTCATTAAGAAAAAACCCTTCATTAGTCTTGTCACCATACTGATCCTTGAAAAGATCAATCAGTTCATCCATAGTTCCTACAGAACCATGAGATAAGCTCCTAAACCATTCCCTAGCATCTTCTACTAGAGATTGCACAAATAGCTTCATAAGAACATCTTCATGATTGATATTCAAATCATCTATAACATCAAAGAATTTTCTTAAATGTTCTTCACAGGTGACAACATTATTACCTAAAAATTTTGGGGGCTTCTCTCCCATATCTTCTGGTATCACATTAGGATAACCTGGAATTCCAAAGAAAGAAAATTGCTTATACCTTTCTATAGGAAGAGGCCTCCTTTGAAATCTATCATTTTCCTTGGGAGCAGAAAATTTACTATGGTCCTTGAAAGAAAAATCCTTATTTTTTGATGTTGTAGGGTGCTCTAGACCGGAAAAATAAATTGTAGTTGACTGTAAGAAGTCAATTTTTCTTTTCATTTCAATGGTAGAAGCTTCTGCTTCAGCTTTTTCTAACAACTTAGCCATAGTTTATTATTCTCTTCTAATTTTTTCAAGGTCAATGTCTAATTTGGACATTTTCTCTGTCAGGTTCCTCTGAGTTTTAGGCTTCTCAACTTTTGTTTCCTTAACTTTACTCTGTCCTTTATCTTTGAATTCTTGAGAACCTAATTCTAGGTGGGTACCCAGAATCTCTTTGTCTCTGTGAGACCTCTCTATATTCCTTGCATCTTGATGTCTTAAGGTTCTTTTCCTATTCTTATAAACATCTTTCTACTCATGTTTCTTTCTTCTCAAGTTCTTTTTCCATTTTCATCTATTGAATAAGGGCAAGATGCTTCATGAGGAGTCTTTCTTCCTCTGCCATCTCATCAGAAGCAATTTCTTCAGAATTTGAAATAATTGTATCTATTCCTTCTCTCTCACTAGAAGTGCTGATAACTGCATAAGTATCTAGTCTGAGACTTGGGGCTTGGGCTTCTAAATATTCTGAGGCACTCTCTTCTTGACTAGACTGGTTATTAATTTTCCTCCTAGTGCTATTCTCTTCACTTATTGGAGGAGAATCATTGATACTTTCTTGATTTTTCTTTTGCCTCCAAGACATCCTAGTTTTTGAAGTAGTGGGGATCCCACTATCCAACTCAACTTTTGGATTATTCTTCATTCTAGACCTAGTATTCATATTGAAAACATATCACTTGATTCTTCAACTGATCACATATATTTCACTTTTTAGAGTCACCACCCAAAATTGGGAGTAATGAATACTATTTAAAATGACTTAGGCAACTTTTAACTGTAAACATGATTTTTCTTTTGAAACTTAGAGATTCTGAATACTTTAAATCAAGACTTTACAAATCTTTATTCCCCAGTAGAGTCACCATTTTGTTACCTCTTTTTCTTGTAGCACAACCTTGATGTGACAATATACTTATGTACTTGAAATACAAACTCATATTTCATACAAAAGAAAGTCTAATTGATGAGGATATTAGATAATATCTAGGGATACCTATTATCACCTCCTTCTTTTTTGAGATCCACTGGCTCAGGCAGGTATTACCTATGTATGATTACTGATTTGAAGTATCTTTTAAATGGATTATCTTCTTACTGGAATGCTGAAATGTCTTTTAATGGATCAATAAGTAAATGACTATGCAAAAGACCATGAATACCCTGATACAAAGCTTAATGATCCACACTAGTATCTTGACAACAATAATTAGTAAGGTAATAAGGATTCTCATCCTTCTTCTTTTTTAGTTCTTATGAACCCTAGGAAGGATAACCTAATTTGATACTCTCTTAAAGGAATCAATAAATTGAATTATATTCCTCTGAAACATAATTAATTGAATGGAATGTATATTGAAATGTGAATGATTTGATAATTAAAAATATTAGTTGAACAATGATCAATCACTTAGCTAACTATAAAACCAGTGCCTTAACCTTGGGTTATGAGTCAATATCAGGTATAACTCCATAATAAGGTGATTAACAAAACATATGCAAACAAAGATAAAATGCCTTACAGATTATCCTTTCTCTACAAATATATCATTAGATCCTTAAACTATTGCTAAGCTCTTTGGGGTCACTTGAAATAATTAATCCTTCCTTGAAGGAGCTTACAAATGACTGCACAATCACCTTGTGATCAGTATGCTTAAATGCCTTAAAAGTAAACATACAAGAGAAATAACAGTAATAAAAAGAGACAATCCAAGATGCAGAAAATAGATTGAAATTTTTTGTATTAATTTCTCAAAGCTTCAAATACATATAGATAGACAAATAATACAAAGGCTCGAACAAATTTTAGTAGTCTTCCTTGTAATATATTTCATTGATTTTCAGGTTCCAACTTCCAACCTTTTACAATATGATAGAAAAGAACTATATATAGGCCTAAACCATCTTGGAATCCTTAAGAAAAGGATGCTCTAAGCTTTGGATGGTTTAGAATACCTAACCCTAAAAACCTAGAAGAGACAAAAGATAGGAAAACACCAAGCGGTGGAAGGACAAAACTGAAGAATAAAATTTGATCTTTCTTTTGTCTTCATGTGGATGTCAAACCCTTGTTCTGTATATGTTCAAGATAGCATCTGATAGTTAAAATAAGATCTAGTGACTGCCAATACAAGATAACTTACACTAATCTCTTGAAGATTGCTAACCTTCCTGTGCTCATAGAACAGGTGCCTCTTGTCTACTTTACTCTTCATCCATGACATCCAAGTCAACTGTGACAGGCTTCTTTTTCTTGGGCTTTGTCATGATGTCCCATGCTATCACATCTTACTCTTTAGGCCACTCAAAAATATGAATATTCTCAAGTTGGGCCTTCTTCCTTTCCCATCTAGTATTTGTTATGCTCTTTACATCTGAGATGAATTTATTGCAATCTATCTCTGCCTTTATTCCCTCATCCAGAATCTTTTTGTATCTCTCCATGTCTAACTCTCCCTGATCAGATATGTATATATCTTTTTTGGGAAACACATGGTCAAATTCTGCATCCCAAAGCCCTAGTGGCTTGATTTGATTGTCCTCGGTTCTAATGGGAGGTACAAATCTATTGTAACCTACCCCAAACATGTTCAGTCTAGCCTGAATCTGATTTTCTTTTTTTTTAAAGAAGGATAAGGTGGCTCCAATTTTTTCTATTTTTGTGCCAACCAGAGTTACTATCTCTTGAAAATCTTACCTTAGTGGTTGCACAGATGCCAACCTCTCAAAAAGTGTTGTCCTTCTAGACCAAGTAGCATAAAATGGATTCAAAATTGATATAAATTTGTTGACTTCTACTTGTAGGCCGGGCAACTTACCATAAGCCCCATACACTACATCAATATTTTCTTTAATGGTGTCTATTCTATGTTGTAAAATTGAATTCAAGACTCCCAAAATAACACTATTATGCTCTAATATCCCTTGCTCTATTTCAGCAACTATCTCCCCTATTTATTCTATCTGGATTTATATATCATGTACCTCTTTAGGCTTAGCAAGGGTAGGCTCTGTCACATCTAGTAATTTTTTAGTAATCTTGTTTATGATCTTATATTGTGTCTTAATCTTTATAAGTCTTATCTCTTTGTCTTTAACAATGTCGCTAGTTTCACTAGTGAGTTTCTGTAGTTTTTCTGACATTTGAGCTACTTTTGCCTCATTGATTTGGGAAAAGTGAGTTAGCACTTGGGATATTTCCAAATCCCCTATATTCTGGACTAACCAGATGATTTTGTTACCTTCCATCTTCTCCTAGATCTTCAATACTAATGGCTTCTCATCTTTGGGATCAAAGCCCCACATTGCAAGTGTATGGGACTTAGGGTTATATCCAAACCCTCTTATCATATCCCCAACCTATGTCTCTGATGATAGATATACAATAGGCTATTTCCTTATTTGATCAATTATTAATGCTAAGGACAGATCCCAACCTTCCACTAATAGCATCCCATTGGCCTTGACCAGCTACCTAGCTTATTTTGGTGTTATTTGCTTAGATTTAGGATCATAATCCTGCAATGTCTGTAGAGCCTCTTGGGCGAATGGGTCACCACCTGTTGTAATGTCCCCGCCAGGGAACCCATAAGGAATCAGGTCTTATGACCAAAATTGCAACTAATTTTTTTTTTTTTTTACATCATTACTACTCCACATTTACATTCCTTAAGGTTCCCTTAATGAATTTCATTTACTAACACACTTACATTACTTATCCAAATTAAATTTCATTTCTTTTCTTTACTTTCACATTTAGAATTTAAAAGATAGGGTACGAAAATAACATTTCATTTACGATTATATTCCTTACTTTATATACTATTGCCATTTCTCCTTCCTACACATTGAATAACTATTCATTACAAATCACATTTCAACTTTAGCATAATAAGCATTTTTCTTTCATTGCAATAAACAAGAGAT